>JAWNPC010000934.1:3070000-3075000 GCA_035045365.1 Drosophila leonis
AAACATTAAAAATCCAAAAAAAAGCTTTTACGCAAGTAAAAAAAATCAGAAATAGCAAAAATGTAAATAGAAAAATCTAGAAAAAAGCTTTTACGCAATAATGAAAAGCCAGAAATAGATGAACATTAAAAGTCCAGAAAAAAGCTTTTACGCAAGTCAAAAAAGTCAGAAACAGCTAAATGTAAATAGAAAAATCTAGAAAATTTGGGAACAAATTCAAAGAAAAGTAAAAAAAAAAACACCAGAAATAGCTAAACACACATAAAGAAATTCAAAGAAAAAAAGCCTTTTCGATATTAAAGGAATTTTTGTGTTAGACTTGAAATAAACAAACGTAAAACACACCGAAACAGCCATAATTCCCGCCAGCCGCAACATCACTATTTGTCCCGCATTCTTTGTGTGTAAAACGCCAGAACTGACGGGAAAACGGCTAACTTAACAACACTGATTGAGATGAGCTAAGGAGTGCTTAGTCAGCCTAGAAAGGGGAAGAGCGAGACAGAGCGAGCTCAAGCTGGCAGCTTTTAGTCCAATATCAGCCAGGGATATCAATTCCGCTTGTTTCAATTCAGATCTGGCTTTTTTTTAAGTCCGATTGCGGCAAAAAAATTTTTTAAAAAGCAGGAAGCGAGAATTCTTTCTATTTTTGTTAGCTTTTTCATTTCTTCATTGTTTTAACCATTTTGCAAGCAATATTCATAGCAACACTGATATCAACTGCTAGAAAAAACATGTAAGAAAGCTCCAGTCGGGTGTGCTCGACACCAAAGATACCCTAAATTCCGCAAAGCGCTCCTATTCCAATCATATATACACACACACACAGAGAGAGAGACACACACATACATGTGTATGTATGTATGTATGTATGCATACACAAGCACGCGCTCTGCTTACTGCGCAGTTAACAACGCAGCGACTGCGCCTATGAGCTTTACTAGGGCAACTTAATTGCTGAATAGCTTTTGTTCGAAATGCATTTACTTAATGAAATGTGCAGAGCGTAATGGCATACAGATGTGTGTGTGTATGTATGTATGTATGTATGTGTATGTATGTGTATGTATGTGTATGTATGTGTATGTATGTGTATGTATGTATGTATGTGTAGGTGTGTATGTATGTAGGTGTGTATGTATATGTGTGTGCCTGTATGTATGTGTGTGTGTGTGTGTGTGTGTGTGTGTGTGTGTGTGTGTGTGTGTGTGTGTGTATGTATGTATGTGTATGTATGTATGTGTAGGTGTGTATGTATGTATGTATGTGTGTATGTATGTATGTGTGTATGTATGTATGTGTGTATGTATGTATGTGTGTATGTATGTATGTGTGTGTGTTTATTCTTTGCTATTTATGCATAAAAGAAGAGAAGAGGGTATCTCACAGTCGAGCATTGCCATTTCGAGAAGTTTTCTTTAAATAAACTTTATACATACATACATACATACATACATACATACATACATACATACATACATACATACATACATACATACATATGTAACATTTTGTTCTAAAACTAAATTTTAATTCAACATTTGTTTGCTCCACTGTATATAAAAATAACACTAAATGCCAAATGCACACACACATGCACAGGGCATACAGCTATGCATGCCTATACATACATACATACATACATACATGCATACATACATACATACATACATACATACATACATACATACATACATATGCATGCATATCCATATGTAGACATGCATAAACATGTTCGACATTTACTTAATGAAGGCTGCTTTCGTTTTTAAATTACGAATGAATCAAAAAGGAAAACTAAATGAAATCATTTTCATTGCAAGATGATTTTTTTTTTTATTCATTTTTTTGTTGTCTTCGTTCTTCGTCTTTTTTGGCGCAATATTTGTAATTTTAGAACTTGGCACGAAACGTTTCACAGTTCACTCACACACACACACACACTTACATAGATACATGCATGCATGTATGTGTGTGTGTGTGTCTGTGTGCGCGCGCTGGTAACAGCAACAGCAACGACAACGACAACGTTTTCATTCACCAGCAGCGACAACAGCAGCAACGTGACGTCACAGCACACTGTGCAGGTTGGTGGCCCCACTGTGCCGCAGCGCACGAACAACATAATAACAACAACAACAACAATAGAATCTTCAACCAGCTGGTTTTTTGCAAACGCGACGTCAGTTGGCAAAGTGCCAGAGCAGCTAGGCAGCGAAACAAACGACACGAATTGAAAAACGAAACAAGTTTTTGTTGCTGCTGCGCATACGTCACAAGGCAGCGACGCATGCAGAGCAGCAAGCAGCAGCAGCAGCAGCAACAGCAACGAGCGAGCGAGCGAGCTAGCAAACGTGCAGAATGCAGTTGGCAGTTGGCTGGGCCGGTTTTTTTGTTGTTTTTTTTTTCTCATTATATATAAATTGTGTTGTCTTCTTTACTTTTCGTTTCTTCCTTTTCGTTTTCTGCAAGCATGCAATGCGAGACGCGACGTTGAGACGTTTCGTGTATGTATACCAGATACGACAGAGCGCACACATACACACACACGCATACACATGCGCAAACATATTTGTAGTTTTGTTTTGACTGTTTGCTTTGGTTTTTTCGTCACGCAGCCGGCACGGCCGCCGCGTGACTTGCCGAGCGGCGGTCACGCCAATTAACATACACACAAACGTAATATATATACATATATATATTATATATGTATTAGATAAATATATGTATGTAGTATATATATTAAATATGCATAGTTATGTGAGTATGTGTGTGTGTGTGTGCGCACATGTACATGAGGCATGCGCAAGACTTAACAGGCCGCGGTCGCCTCTCTGTCCCGCTGCTCTGTTAACTGTTGCTGTTAACATGACTTTTTTTTTTTATTTTATTTTTTGTTTGCTTTTAATGGGTTTCAACATATTCAACGCACGCGCACGCGTAGCCACAATTTACTTTTGCTGCCGATGATGATATTGAAAAGCTACAAAAAGAAGCGAAAAAAAATAAACACAAGCAACAACAGCGCTGGAATTGAGCTGAGCTTTAATTTGTATGCCTGGCGGGACCGCGCACATTGCTCAAATGTCGACGACGCTGTCAGCGGCCGCACAGTGGGCTGCATACCAAGTGCTACCGTCTGCCCCGGGAGTGCTGTTATGTTTATTTATTGGAAACTGTTGCTGTGTTGTTATTATTGTTGTTGCTTTTGCCCTGTGCTCCTGCGCCACGTTGCTAAATTGGCAAGTCAAAAAACGCGCACAGACAAATCGCAATTTGGTGCGTTGGCGTCGACGTCGACGTCGGCATCAGCGTCGTGCGTGCTGTGTGTGTGTGGCCTCAGCAATAATGAAATGTGATTATTTATAGCATTTGTTTATATTTTGCACGAAAATGTGTAAAAATAATAATAATAAACAATAAACAATGACAGCAGCAACAACAATAAATACAAGAGTAATAGCAGTGCGCAGTCGACGTAGGCGTCGCAGCATCAACATGTATGCAATGCATGTAGCGCAGCGCAGCGCATCGCTGCCGCCACCATTCAAAAAGAGCATGCGAGAGAGCTGAACTGAGCGAGAGCAGCAATGAAATGTGCAAGCGCCATGTGCACAGTGAGCATGAAACGATTTGTGTGTGTGTAATTTGAGGAATATACAAAATTGATTTATTATTTATTTTATTTTATTAAATATATATTTATAGTCTTTTATTATTGTATATTTATAGAAATACATAAATAAGTTTTGTATATACACATATGCTGTACATTGATGCTATTGGTAAGCATCAATTTTGCCTCAATGTGAATGCAGCAGACAAACTGTTCTGCGGCCCAGTCTATTTTTAGCTGCAATTCCGTTATATTTCATTTCTATTTTCTGCTGCTTTTGGCAACATATTTGCACACTAGAGCGCAAACATGAATCATGTGTTCATTTTGAAATACAGCAGAAAACTATTTGCCTATATTAGATGAATGAAAGGGGCCACACCCCAGCAGCACATACATATTTATATATAGATACATATGCATGTATATATAGACTGTGTTTAGATTTTTGCAGAATTTTTAGAATTGTTTATGAAAATGAAACATTTGTGCGTAATTAGAGAATTATAAAAATTAAAAAAAAAAGAAGATCTCTCCATTGATTTCCGCTGATAACAAGCTTTTCATATCAGCAAAAGGTAAGAAGAAACTAAAGCCATAATCAAAAATAAACAAAAGATATGCCTAGAATAGAGCAGCACTTAAGTCGTGTGATCTGCCTCTATCTATAATAGCAAACAAATACTATATATGTGTACATAAACCATTTGCTATCAGTCATAGTTGGCCATGGATAAGATAAGATAGTTGCCTCAATGAGCAGCAGGCAATTTACCTAGCGATAAGATAAGAGCCCCAAAAACAGCTGTGTGCATAAAGCCCCAACCAACTAAAAAAGAAAAAGCAAACGAAAGTGGAGCCATGCTAATACATATGTATGTATGTATATATAGTACATATATAAAATAATCTAATATAAGTGGAACTTATATAAATAGCATGAAAGGCATAGCACTTATCGCAAGGGAGCTCTCTCATAAGTGCTTTACTCATGATCGTCTTATCTGCTAAGTAAATGCTAATGCTTGAATTGCTTGGGAATTACAAAGGAAACGCTTGAATATCACAAATATGGCTACATTTTTTAAATTATTTATTATATATGTATACATTTATGATATATACCTCTATATTTATTATTTATATTTACTTTTCCTTCAAAACCGCCTTTATTTAAGTCTAACTTCAAATCGAACCACAAATTATATAACTATTAATATATATAAGTATACCTGAAGTATTGGGCACACTCGCTCCCACGTACACATGTCTTGTCTGTATTATGGAATCGATAAATCATTGATAATGCAATATTTAATCTAAATTATCGCAGCGCTAACACTGCTTTATTGATTATATTCAATCGTATCTCATAGTGTATATA
>JAWNPC010000934.1:3080000-3232500 GCA_035045365.1 Drosophila leonis
GACCGCCACCTGTCGATGTGCTCGGTGCGCCCCGATGCTGTGGACCACCGCCGCCGCCGCTCAGCTGCTGCAGACTCTGCTGCTGCTGCTGTTGCTGCTGCAGCACAACAACTTCGCCATTCTCATGCGCCCGCTTGCTGCTGGGATGCAGGCGCTTCATCTGCCTGGCCGCATCCAGCACCACCTCAATGCGATCGGCGCCTTCATAGTTGACGCAGCCGCGGCACACGGCCTCCGAGAAATCATTGATCATGGCCCATGGCATGCGGGGCAGATCGCATAGGTAGCAGTGTTGCCTCTTTGTTTGCAGCGACATCTCGTTGGCGTTGGCGTGGGGGTGGGTGGGTGGGTGGTTGGTTGGTTTGTTGTTGAGGGGGGGTGGGGTGTGTATTTGTATTTGTATTTGTAATAGTTCAACTGGAAGTCGAATGGAATGCACTGCTGCGACGACGACGACAACGGCGACGACGACAGCGACTGCGGCTGCTGCGACCCAAATTTACGCGCGCAACTCGACCCACTTTTTGGCGTCAGCGTCGCTGCGCGCACACATGCACAAATACACGAACACGCACGCACACACACACATGCACATAAACACACACACGCACGCAGTAGAAGCAACGAGAATTGGTTTTCTGTTAAGCGTTTGATTAATTGCGTGCCGATAACAAATATCGATAATTGTTTAACAATGGCGCCGCCTGCTGCTGCTGCTGTTGTTGGTGTTGCTTTTGCTTTTGTTGTACCGGCGATTTGTTGTCGTTTTGATCATTGCGCTGCCGCATTTTAGATACATATACATGTATATATATATGTGTAAATTATTTTTTATAAATTTGTTTAAAGCACAGAGAATATATATTCTTGTTCAGCACGACTAGCTGACACGCTATAGCCATGTCCGTCTGCAAAACTTGTTTTTAAATTTTTTTTCTTTTTCTTTTATCTTGTGCTGTTAGCGTCTTGCGCTTTGTTATTGATTTTCGCTGCTGCACACACACACATGGCCAGCAAAAAAAAATTTAAAAAAAAAATAATTATTTATTTATTTTGCTCAAATTTTTTTTTTCTTTCCCGTACACTGTCAAAAAAATGTAGTTAGATTGTTTTTAAATATAATTTTTTCTATTGCGCTGCGGCGCACGCACACACAAACACGCAGCTGCACATGTATGTATGCACGTATTATACATACACGTACGCTTTACGTTTTTTTTTTTCGTACGTCTTTGTCGCCTGCACAAAATACACACATACACAGAGACACGCACACACAGAGCGCAGAGCAGAGACACGTACCGAGCGACGCTCTATATGTGTGGGCAACAACACCGAAGAATGTTTAGCGTAAGCGTAACTTGACGCGGCAACGTTCGGCTACAGAATGATGAAAATGAGCGGTGCGCAAAGCAAAAGCAGCGTAAAGTAAAACCAAACAAAAAGAAGAAAAGAAAAAAAAACAGGCACGTCAAATAGACAGCAGCACTGGCGACCCAATGGTAAATGCGCACATATACACAAACAAACGTGCATAGGTCATGCAGCCAGCCCAATGCAGCAGGGATGTTTATAAATACATACATATATACATACATACATATGTATATCTGAGAATGAATAATTGGATACTATATATTGCCATTATTATGGAGTAAACATTTTAAAGTGAGTGATGAAATAGAACACATTTGCATATTGTATATATTTTTATTGTATATATCTAATTATTTATTAATTTTAATCGATAATAAAACAAAAATTTTTTCAAGTAATATGATAAGAATAATACAAATGTTACATACATATAAAAAATTGAATCATTCAGATCATATTAATACCAATTGATACTATGTATAGCTTTTTTCAGTCATGCCAATTGGCTATTGGGTTGCATGCCGTTTACTATTGTACACATTTTTGAGTTCATGCGCGCACGCTCTCGCTCTCATATGTATGCGTGTGCCTTTTGGCACATACACATTCTCACACATGTGCATTTACTTCTACAGTGTGAGCTCTCCACTAAGAACACAGTCTGCACATCGGATGTCCGTGTTGTGCAGGCAACTTATTCATAGCTATGGCGTATCGTGCTAGCGGGCCACCACTGTATCACATATACGTAGTACGTACTTCCATGTATATGTGTGTATGACGCGATATATATATATATATACACCAAAAACACACATACACAACAGTTGCGCGTCGCGTACGTGCGAGCACGTCATAAGCAAAAGCAAAACGCAAAGCAAGGCGCTGACGACGCTGTGACGACGGGGCATAGCAGTGGGTACGTCGTGCAAAAGGGGCGCGTTTCGTGTTGGGGGTTGAAACGAGAGCAGCGACCATTGCTCCAGTACACTAGCGTTGCGTGTATGTATACCATGTGTACAGGCACACATACATACATACATACATATGTATGTATGTATATCCATGAGTGTATACATATGTAAATGTACATGGGCAAGCGTATACATACGAAATTGTGGCACAATCACATGCTACATACAAACGTTCGTGTATCGATACACAAATGTAGACCTTGAATACGTAACGGCGCGTCGTTGGCTCTGCCGACGTCGCTGCTACGTCACGTCAGTGGCGCTCGCAATTGCAGCGGCAGAGCCTGTTAATGATTGCAGTTATTTGCGTTGACAGTACAGCAGCTGCCTCTGCTGCTGCTGCACCAAATGACGTTTAGCATGATGTGTGCATTACGCATTATGTGAGCCGTTATGTTAGCTGGCAATGTCTATAGCATGAGTGTGTGCATGTGTGTGCGTGTGAAAGAAAAACTGAAGCTAATTAGCGCAAGCAGCTGATTTCGCCAGCGAACAGCTGACTTAACAGCAGCTGTTAAGCAGCAGCCTGAAAAATGGCAACGTTGCAGCGCTGCTAAAAACGGCCAGCAGCGCTGTTAAGCACATATAATGTATGCATGCACACATACACAGATACATATTTATAGTATACATTTTACATGCAATATGTAAAGCATCTGTGTGTGTGTGTGCTCCATTTTGTGACCAGGAAACGTTTGCACTGCGCATGTACGTAACTGTATATATGTATGTGTGTATTTGTGTGTGTGTGTATATATGCCACGCCTCCTGCTGCTAGTGTTTTGTATGCATGTATAACAATTGTCCTGGGCTGTTGGCCCGGCCAACTAAATACATACACACATACTGTATATACATATATATACATATCTATATATATACATATGTATATATATTGATATCGATCCGTCTTCCGACCATGGTCTGGGACAAATTCCACGATGGATACAACCTGTCGTATTGCCCTTTATTTTGTGTGTATCCAACATTGTTAGCTGCGAGGCTTCCTGGAAGCAACAATGGCAAAGAGGAAGAGCTCGATACACACAGCACAGAGTGCGCCTCCTCTTCCGCCCCCCTCAGCACTCCACCCAGCCCTTAACATTACGGCCGTAGCCGTAGCCGTAGGCAGCGAGTGAACTAAGTGCACTTGAAACACTCAACCGGCAGAGCTTAATCAATTTAATAACAATTAACTGTTATACTGTTATACGCTAGCTTTTAGATTTCGCAATTTTGCCCTCTTAACAAATGGAAGTAATTTAACCGGAAAACCGGGAAATGCCTATTTAACGTTTTGTGTGCTTTAAGCTTTACAGTTGGTTTAGCTCAAAGAGCTTTAGCTTTCGCTCTAATTCCACGCAATTAGGTGAATTTGATTAGTATATGTATGTAGGTCTAAAATTCCATTAAATCTATCAAGAATCAGTTAAGACTTAGTTCAAATCCTATAAAAGCTTTTAGTTAGCTCAAGCTTTGACTTGAATCAAACATTGTAGCATTCACTCTAATTCCACTTCGCTAGGTGAATTGGACTTTCGTAGCTCTGTTTTTATAACATTTGAAATGGATATGTCTAAAGAGTTCTTCCAGTTCTATGAGCGCTTAGCAAAGCTTTTGCTATCCATTCTAAAACTTTCATCAGCTACCACCTCGAAATGTGAATTTGACCAATTGCAGCAATTTTTATATACAATTTGAGCTAGAAGTTCGCAAAGGACTTAACAGTTCTGGAAGTTGGATGGGAGGTTCGAGCTATGTATGTATATAGTATGTATGTAGGTACATATATACGAGGTCTGTTCAAAAAGTATCGCGGGTGTTGAATTTGCACGCGTTACCTATATCCGATCTTCGATGTTTGCCTTTCGATATTCGACTTTTCATAATCGACTTTCGACTTTCGACTTTCGACTTTAGATTTTCGACTTTCAATATTCGATTTTCAACTCGAACTTCCATATTCGACTTTCGACTTTAGATTTTCGATATTTGACTTAGATTTTCGACTTCGATTTTCAATTTTCGACTTTCAATATTCGATTTTTAATACTCGAACTTTGATATTCGACGTTAGATTTTCAATATTTGACTTCGATTTTCGACTTCGACTTCGACTTTCGATGTTCAATATTAGAATTTTCATATTCCACTTTCGACTTTAGATTTTCAATATTCGACTTCGATTTTCAATTTTCGACTTTCAATACTCGAACTTCCATATTCGACTTTAGATTTTCGACTTCGACTTTCGATTCTTTAAAAGCTTTTTGTAGGCCATTCTGAATGGACGTGTTTTGGATATTTAAAAAAAAAAAAACCAAATTCGCAATACTTTTCGAGCAGACCTCGTATGTAGGTGTACATCTTTAAGATTTCTGGACTGCTGGATACCTTTAGAAAGACTTTTGAGATGCATATAAATGATATGTGAGCTTCATAGAATAGAGCTGAAAGTTAAAGCTTTTTATGATATGTGCTTAGATTGATATACCTAGATTAGGCAGATCTAGACGTGGAAGAGCGATCCTTATAACAGTTTGAGAGATATTATCGATAGCTAGATAGATGACATATGAGTTGGGCATAGAGATTCCTATATATAGGGTCCATATGCCGCCCGCTTTACCAAAATAAAAACCAGATGTTATATAGGGTTTTGATCAAAGTCAAATGTATTTTAAAACATAATAATTATTAACTTTGCATACAAAAATATACGCGTTATATATGCATTAGATATATATATATATATATATATATATATATATATATATATATATATATATATATATATATAATTTTATAATTATAACTAGATTTATAAAGTATTTTATTTGATTTGATGTATATTGCTTGAAAGATTAAGAAGCGCACATTGAGGCAATAGCTGTTATACACATTTGTATAACAGCCAAGCAAACATTTCACATATATTATATATATATATATATCTAGATGAGTCAAAATCAGTTATTGGAGGGCTGTGGTGGGGGCGTGGCATGTTTGCATAATTCATTTTGTAAGCGTTTGTTTTTTTGCCTAGTTATATAAAGTACAATAGAGCGTATAACAGTTTTTTCTTTTCTTTTCTTTTTTCAACAGCAAAAACATGTGTGTGTGTTTGTGTGTGTCTGTATAACAGTTAGCACTGTGCTACTTATGAACTAATGCCGCATTGAGCAAATTGCAAATGGTTGTATAACACATACACGTAGTACAGTTATCGTACAGTTAGACATTTATAAATAAAGTAGACGAGCATAAGTTAGACTTTCAATTTCTCGATCGATACACATGCATGTATAACAGTAAGTAGTACAGTTTTTAATGTTTTTAGTTCGTATTAGTTTATAGGAGGGTATAAGTTTTTCAAATTTGTTTTTCCTTTTTCTTTTTTCTTTTATATATAATAAATTAGATTTAAGCACTAACATGGAATATGTTTATATATATATATATATATATCGGTATATATATATGTATGTATATAAAAAAATAATTTGTCTTTTTTAACTTGTCAGCAGTTTTGACCCAACCTAACACAGATTTCGTCTCATTTATATACCAGTTGGCTCTTCTGCTTCCTCTTCTTCTGCTGTCATCTCTTTCGCGCTTGGTGGGCACATGGCACTAGTTTCTCTCATTCCATCTCTTTTCGATTCGTTTTCGTTATTGGATTTGTCATACAGTTTTTTTCTTTCATATATATCTATATATTATATATTTTGGGGAACTTTGTTAATTCGAATACCCTGTAAACTTAGTTGCTATGTTTTATACAACGTTTTTGTAAATATTGCAACATCTTCAGATTATTCACTTCAACAGGCACTTAACCTTAAATGTATACAGAGATATATATCTATATGTAAGATTTATATATATAAAAAAAAGTTTATATATATATTGGATTATTTGAACAAAAAAAAAATAATAGAATACTAATGCTGTATAACAGTTGTTATATATAAAAAAAAAATGTATATATATATATTGAGCATTACTGTTATATTGTGTATATATTGTATTTGTTATATTGTTACAGTTGCGGCTGCTATGCTATTCAAGCTGTATAACAGTTCTGGATTAGCTGCGTAGTTAGGGGGCAAGCTTCGACTCTCTCTCTCTCTCTGTCTCTCTGTCTTTAGCGGCCTTGGATTCTTCTCTCTGTCTCGCTCTTCTACTACTACACTTCGAACAGTTTCTTTTTGGGGTGTGGCAACTGTCGTCGCTGCGCTGCCGTCAGGTGGCAACGCTGTTTCGCTTCGTTTTTGTTTTCTGTTTCGTCTGCTTCGGTTTCGATTACTCGTTTCGGATTTTTTTTTCATTTTGCAATGCATGTGGGAATGTTTGCGACTGTGGAATGTCGTGTATAACAGTTTGTGGAAATGATGATTTGGTGATGCTGTCGCTGCCGTTGCCGTTGCTGTTGTTGTATATAACAGTCGCTGTTTATGCTCATGTGTATAACACACTTCTTGTATGCATGTATAACAGTCTATGATAGCGGCGTATAACAGTTGTTGGAATGAGTTGGTGTTGCTGTGTATAACAGTTGTAGCGTTTAACGATTCCTGTATATAACACTTCTTTCTCATGTATAACGGTCACTGATAGCGGCGTATTACAGTTGTTGGAATGAGTTGGTGTTGCTGTTGCTGCTTGTCGACTGTGTATAACAGTAGCTGTTAAACATTGTGCTGTTTATAACTGATCTGTATAACAGTTTCGCGGCACTTGCTACACGCACATGACAGCAACTGATAGCGATATATAACATTTGTAGGAAGATAGCTGCTGTTGCTGATGTATAACAGTTTCGGTGTATGGTAATTGGGCTCCACTGCTGATGAGTGTAACAGCCGCTGTGTATAACGCACTACTTGTGTATAACAGCCAAGATGTCCAAGCCACAGCCAACACCAACTCAGCACGCGCGTATAACAGTTAACAGCGCGTATTAAAGTGCGTTCGAACCGGCGGCGGTGGCGGCGCTCGTCGGCGACGATCCACATTCACATTGTTGCCCGCTGCCGCCGTCGCACCAACCACCGCTCGACCATGGCCATGGCCATGGCCATTGCTGTTGCCTGTGAGCGCCGCAGCCGCTGCTGCTGCCGCCTCCTCGCGCAGCTTCTGCTTCTGATCGGTGAGGCGAGCGCCCAAACGATGCACCTTCTCCGGACTGAGAATGTTGAGGCGTGTGCTCTTCGACAGCTGCTGCGGTGCTGATGAGACTGCGTGGATTAGAATAGATGTGAAGATTTAGATACAGATTGATAATGTATATATAGATAGATAGATGGATAGATCTATAACTATATGTTAGAGATGATATGATATAGATATGGATAAAGATAAAGATATAGATAAAGCTATATATAAAGACATAGATGAAAAACTTGCTAGTTCATATTTATTAGTAATCGTTGATGGAAAACTGTTATAATTCAAAACTGTTATAATTCAATTCATTTGTTGAGTGTCTTGAAATGATATGTTCTTGATCCTTTAACTCTTCATTCTTGCAGTTGGAAATATCTGGCAGTCGTAATACTCTGAAGTTACTTTTTATATAACAGTTTTGACTATATATATTTGCTCTATATATTCGACAAAAATGCGCTCTGCTTCAATGATTTTTATATAATTTTCTTTGATTCTTTCTTGCTTTAATTTGTTTTATATATTGAAATTTGTACTCCATTTTGATAGTCTGATGCTTTCATATTACTATTATAATATTTTGTGCTACGGTTTTTTACTATATATGAATTCTGATTGACTTGAGCAATTTATAGATATCCTCCACATAATACTGCAACTATAGTAAATTAGCTTTGCATTTGTCTTTCTGCTCTGCTCTAAGCTCAAAAACCAGTTGAGAATCATAAGCGAAAATCTGTTAAAAAATTGATTTTGATAAGATTTGTTAACTGAATTCTGCAACTTTTGGAACTAGAGAAGGGTTTAGGCCTATATGTATGTACATGATCTAATTATCTATATTGTTGTTGTTAATGTTATCTCCAAACATAACCGAAAATCTAAGCTGCTTTAAGCCAGTTGCCATTTCCTAGCGCAAACATGACTGTAGAAGAAATTTGAAGTATGTAAAGCTTTAGAGATGAGATGATATATAGTATATATATATATGTATATCTAGATGTTATATATAACTGACTATATCTAGCTATATACATATATAACTAGTTATAGGTACATTCGTTTAAGTACTTAACTCTAAGCTCATTACCATTTCTAAGCGAAAAACTATTGGAAACTAATTTTGTATAGGAAAATTGATTTTGTGTAGGAAAATATGATTCTCTAGAGCTATAGAGATGAGATGAGATATAATCTATACATATATATATATGGCTAATTATATATAGCTAAGCTGTACATTCAGGGATTAACTCAACTCTAAGCTGTAAGCACAAAAGTATGGAAAATTTATATGGTATGGGAAATATGAGTTTTTAGAGATTTGGAAAGCTTTAACACAAACTAAATATAGAGCTAATATAACTAACTAACTGGCTAATTGTACATTCACTCAGTTATACGACTCTAAGCTCAAAGCTCGCTTCAACTAGCTGTGAATTCTAAGCGAAAAAACTGTTGAAAACAGATTTGATTGGAAGTTAATATGATTATGTAGAGCTTAAGAGATGATTAACATAAACTAAATCTAGATCCTATACAATTAACTATTTAGCTACGTTCAACTCTAAGCTGTAAGCTCTCAGCTCTCAGCTGACAACTATATATGGAGAGTATTGTAACGGTACATTCGTTTTATCTAATGAACTCTAGGCTCTCTGGGATAACAGCGGCTCCATTGTGTTAGCCTGGCTCTAATGAAGCAATCAATGTGCCATCCGCTGGAGTGGAATGGATTGCTTGAAGGGATTTACCATGATTGTGGCTCTGGCGCTGTGCCGTCGCTGCTGTGTGACGCTGGGCGAGATGTTTGCCCGGTGAGCCGGGACGTTGGCGTGTGGGCGAGGCTCCATTGCTGCTGCTGCTGTTGTTGGTTGTTGTTGTAGCTGTTGCTGTTGTTGTGGATCTTTGTGGCTTGGCTTTGCTGAGGGGCTGAGCTGGACGGCGCTGCCAAGTGGTTGCCAGTGGCAGCGTTAGCTTATGCTTCTTGGCCAGGCAATCAGCTGTTGCTTGTGCTGTTGTTGCTGTTGAGCCTGCAGCAGCTGTTGCTGCTGCTGCTGCAGTTGTAGTTGCTGCTCCTGATGTTGTTGTTGTTGTTGTTGCTGTGGCTTGCAGTTCGGCTGCTTTGCTGCGCTTGGCCACAGTTGTTGCTTTCGTTGCTGTTGTTGTTGCTGTTGTCGCTAGCTGCTCGAAGGACTCGGCATGTTGCAAGCGTGGCAGCTGCGCCGGCAGCTGTCGCCGTCCAAAGATGGGCGTCTGATTGATGCGCTGAGTGCTGCGTTGTTTCACTGCTGTTGTTGTTGTTGTTGTTGTTGCTGTTGAGTTGCTGCCATTCATGGACGCCTCGTGCTCGAGCCGCTGAAACATTTTCAATGCCACCGGCGGCGTTTTGAAAAAGTTACGCATCGAATGCTGCGACTGGCTGAAGTTGCGTCGATTCGCCTCCTCCAAGTGCTCGAATTTGCTGCGGCACTGATGCAGCCGTGTGCGCATATCCTCGAACGCCAACTGGTGTTCGAGCGTTGCTGGCAGCGGCGGCGGTGTGGGCGGCGCCATCGGCGGCGGTGTCAGCATCGGCGTCGGCGTCACATTCACCTCATGATAATTGAGACTCGTATCGCAGCTGGAGTCCACATCGGAATAGTTATTCAAGTCCCGCACATCGTTCAGCTGCAGCTCAGCACCCGGACGCAAGTCCACCAGATAGCCCTTCTCGCCAAATGGACGGCATTTCTTCAGCGCCTGCTTCAGGGCTCGCTCGGTCGATGTCGTCTCCGGTGTTAGGCCACGCAACGGCGGCTGTGCGCCCAGGAAGCGTTGGCGGCGACGAGCGCGCATGCTGTCGCGCAGACGTTCGCCACTTGGCGAGAAATCCTTGCCCAAATGCGGAGATTTGGGTATGTCATGGGTGCGCATTACGACATTCTCCATTAGCTCCACATTCTCCTTCTCCTCCAGCTCATTGGCCGTGGCTTGATCCGTTTGCTCCTGCTCCTGCGGCTGCGACTGCTTTTGCTGTTGCTGCTGTGCCGCTGTCCCAGCCATCGTTAGATTGTCGAGACTGCGTTGCGATGTCGGCGACAGCGCATCCTCCGAGCTGATGTAGCTATCCTGAAAGTTCTCGATTTCGTGCAGCAGACGCGCCGGCGGCTGTTGCTGTGCGTCCAAATGTTGACGCAGCTGCTCCAGCCACACGTACAACGTTTCGAAGCATGGACGCATATCCGGATTCAGATCGCAACAGACAAACGCCACCTTGACAAACGCCTCGGGGCATTGGGCGCAGAACTTTTCGCGAAACTCTTGCTGGTTCAAGCTGAAGTCCGAGTTGCGTGGCATGTAATCGGGATCGGCTTCCACGCGCCCAATAATCTGTGAGGAGAGAATGGAACAAAGTAAGTATTGAGCCAGTGCAACGTTTACGAATGTGCTAGAAGAATTTCGAGTCATGGGAGCTTAGAAGAGCTAAGCTTTGTTATTTATACTACAAATCTGCGCTAGACCAAGCTTATATATAAAAGAAGCCAGTAAAACGTTTACGAATACGGCACGAACATCGAAGTTCTAGGCGATTCGCTATAGCTGACAGCCTAGTTTGTAGCTAGAAGCATCTATGCTCATGAAACACGCTAATATATATTGCAAGCCAGTAAAACGTTTACGAATGGGGCAGAAAGATTACAAACTTATTCAAGAGAGTCTAGATAGTAGCTAAGCTATGCAATCTGTACTATAACAAGCTAATATATATCACAATATAGTTGTATTATTATATAGCCAGTAAAACGTTTATGAATACACAAATGGAAAATAATTGAAGAACTCTATGCTCCACAGATAAGCGCCGAATGTATCTAGCCAGATGCAGTCCAGAGCCTGCTTGGATGAGTATATATACTAAATTACATTTGGTGCCAGTAAAACGTTTTTGAATGCAATACAGATGAATAAGACACTCAACAAAGAGCTAGCATATTTGTGGTGAACAACTTTTGGGCTTCAAATTGAAGAGCTTAGTTAGCAAATGCCTTGCAGCCAGTGAAACGTTGCAGATTACAGAGCAAAGACTATTTACAGCATCTAGAGATAATAGATGCTAGCAGCTGAAGTATTTACATAGACAAAGAGAGAGAGAGAGAGAGAGAACTCACCTCGCATAGCATTATGCCAAAGGAGAAGACATCCACTTTCTCATCGTACTTGAGGCCCTTCATCATTTCGGGTGCCATCCAATAGGGATTACCTACGACTGTATAGCGCTGCCGGCGCTGTCGACTCTTGCTGCGCCGCAATGTGCTGCTGGGCGACATGGCATTGGCATCGATGGAGCCCGAGTTGGAGCTGGCACTGGCTCCGGCGCCGGCGCCGTGCAGGCGTGGTGCATCGACACTGCGCGCCAAACCGAAATCGGCCACGATCACGGACTGATCCTCGCGTACGAGACAATTCATTGAATTGAGATCACGATGGATGATGTTCATCGAATGCAGATAGCTCATCCCACAGGCAATGTCTCTCGCCAGGCAGACGCGCTGTGACCAGCTGAGCACGCGGCTCGAGTCATGAATCAGCTCCTTCAGACAGCCGCCGGCCACATATTCCGTGACCATATGCAGCTTCTTATCCTTATAGAGGACGCCGATGAATTTGAGCACATGCCGATGATCGAGCAGCCGCAGCACGGCCACCTCCTTAATGAAATTGCGCTGTGCCTCCTCGTCGGCACGATGCAACTCCTTCAGGACCATCAGTTCGCCGGTCAGGCGATGCGTCACCTTAAAGACCTTGCCGAAGAAGCCCTCGCCCAGTTTCTCGCCCATCACCAAGTCGGAGGCACGAAAGATGCGCTGCGGCTTCTGCACAACGCGACAGCTTTGCGTGCGCGACAAATCGTATAGCTGCGGATGCGCCGAATGCTGCTGTGCCGCGTGCTGCTCGTCCAGCAGTTTGGATAGACTCGAGCAGCGTTCCTTCTCCTTTAGCTGCGATGACAATTGCTCGGGCGGATGTTGTTGCTGCTGTTGCTGAGCCAGTTGCTGCTGCTGCTGTTGTTGTTGTGGCACGGCTGATTTGCTGGTTTGTAGCGTTTGCAACGTTTGTTGCCGCATCTTGCGCATCTTGCCGCTGGGCTCGGTGGCCGCAGCTTTGTACAGACGTTCGCGTCCACGGCCACCGACCTCAACACTGGACGCGGACGTGCTCAGTGGCAATATCAGTGTCGAGGCGGAGCTGGCGCGTTGGATGTCCGCCTGACTGCAGCTGCGACACACCTGCACCGGATCATGCTCCACGGTTAGCTGCAGCATCTTCTCATTGCTGCGTATCAGCTTGTCGATCTGGTCCACAGACGAGTTGCTGACGGGCGTTCCATTGACCTCCAGAATCCGATCGCCAATATGCAAATTCGTGAGATTCACATCGATCCTAAAAGGTGCCAAAGAGTCACAGATTAGATAAGCTTTCACCGCAGAGATGCAAGGACTATTATGGATTAGGTTCTTTGGGTTCTTGGTTTACCTACATATATGAAGCACAACAACGGTCCGCCACCGAGGTAAGCAGGGAGAAGGCGTATTTGCCCATGCGACCATAAAATTTACAAATTAAGCTTCAAAAGCGTGACACAGTGTAATTAAAAAGAGACAGAGAGACACACACACACAGAGCGAGCGAGCGAGCGAGAGAGAGAGAGAGAGAGAGAAAGTAGGAAAGTAAAACCAACACCAGGCATTAAAATATTGCTAACAAATTTCAATTACAAATTAATATGTAAAGTAGAAGCATTTAAAGCAGCTTTTGTCTAAATAAGCTTTAAGTTTTAAAAGCACAGTGGAGCTTTCGCATCTATAAGTGCTTTACAACTGCTTTAAATGCTTTTATTAAAAAAAAGCTCTTAAGTGAACTAAATTATTATTATTATTTGTTTCTAATCTTATAATAGAAGCACATTATTATAAAAGCTTTTGTCTAACCTTTCCTTTTTTTAATAGATTCTTATAACAGCAGCATATCAATTAAATTATTATTAAAGCTTTTACCACAAATAGATGATTCTATTTTAAGCAGCTTTCACTCAAGAGCATACACATAAATTTCATTCTCTTTGAAAAGCTTCTAACTTATCCTTTTATTAAAACAATATATTATTTTGCTATATAGTAACATATATAAAAAATACTATTTATATAAGCTAAAAATATTAGTTTTTCTTAATTTGTATATTTCAAAAAAGCTTTTGGATTAATTATTATTGCAAATATAATTTTAAAATTCCTATTGAAGCGTCTCTAAAGAGGTATTTTATAATAATCTCAAAAAAAGCTTTTGGATTAATCTGTAATATTTTCTAAATTTCTAGTAAAGAGCCTCACAAGATGGAAGATGGAGTTTGTGGAGTCTATAAAATATTTGTTGTAAAGTATTTTAATAATATCTAAACAGAAAGCTTTTTGATTACACGTTTGTACCTGCTACAGAGACCTTCAAGTGTATATAGAATTTATGTACCTATATATTTAATATATATTTATATATTTTAAAGCACTTTTTTAGTATTTAAAGAAAGCTTTTGGATTAATCGCTTATATTTGATATATTTTAGTATTTTAGAAAAGCTTTTGTATTAATCGTTAATGAAATATTATTTCGTAAATGTTTGCTGAAGAGCAGCTCAAGATCGAGCAATGTGGGCTAAGTCAATAGAGTATATACGAATATATATATATATATATTATATATTTTTAAGTATTTTTAAAAGTTTTACTTTTAACATGTTTTATGCACTTTACTTAAAAGCCCCTTTGGATAATCAGGTATTTTTTAGTATTTAAGAGTGCTGTTGGGTTTTTAGAGTTTTTAGTTATTTTTTAGTATTGAAAGCTTGTATTCAAAGTGTTTAAACACACCAAAAGTATTTCTAAATACTTTTTGTGGTTAGTTTTCGTTTTCGTTAGTTAGTTTTCCTTTGTGAACTATTGCTATTTGAACTAGATGTTTATTTGTGATCATTTGCTATTTGAATAAGTAAAGCTTTTAGTTTTTAACTGTATTTATTTAGTATTTAAAGCTTGTGCTTTTTTATATGCTACTAAATACGTAAGGTATTTCTATGATAAGATTTGCGCCATTTTTGTTGGCAACTTACTCGGTTATCCGCACAGTGGGACAACCATCGTCTAAGGCTCCACCGTCCACACGGAGACCGGGCGTCGCATCCTTGGGTATCTCCACCAGGCGTATGGAATGCATTGGCTTGCCCGCATTCGTGATACGCGCTCGAGCATCGAGGGGCAGACGTTTGCCATAGCACATTCCACAATAGAGCTTGGAGCGTTCGACTAAGGCATAGGATTCGCCTTCGCCAATGAAGGAGCCGCAGGCGGCACAGCAGAAGCATTCCGGATGAAATTTATGCTCGCCGGCAACCATCACGGGCCCCGTTATAACCGCTGTACACTGCTGACAGGCATCGCCGAAACGCGCATAATAATCCTCGCGGCAATAGAGCAAATTCTCACGCTCAAAATACCAGCTATGCAAATGTGAATCGCAAACGGAGCAGCGAAAACAATCGCAATGCCATTGCTGGCCAAGTGCCATCACTATCGGCTCATCGTTGTGATTGTTGGCGAGCAGGGGGCAGAGGCAACTGGCGCAAGCTGGCAGCGCAGCCGCAGTCGCAGCCGCTGCCGCCGCTGTGCGCTGTTGTTGGGCTTGTTCTTTTTGTTGATGCATGGAAATGTGTATGTGTGTATATGTGTATGTGTATGTATGCGTCGCTTGCTGATGGAAGAGAATAGGGAGAGAGAGAGAGAGCATATGAGAGCACAATGATGATGATGAGAGAGAGCAATGGTTTGTTTGTGCAACGATCTGGCAAGCCTTTGTTTACTGAACCGGTTTTGCAAATGAACTACTACAACACTACTACACTGCATATAACTGCGCTGCTGGAGCTGTGCACACGCCAAGTCCGAACTACTTATCAACTAATCGAGGCATGATGTCATATAGCCGGCATATTACACAAAACATTGAATTACTAATATCTACACATATATAACAAGAAATGACACATATTAGTTGCAGCATCAATGCAGATCACGTGACCGAACGGAACTAGTTCAGTGGATCTGTAGTGCGCAACTCTATGGGAATTCCAAATGCGCTTGGGGGTGGGAAACCTATTGTTATTGCCAGCATTGACCCTGAGAAATGGTGTTGACTGATTCTTGCCCAACTCATGACCGCATATGTTTTTAACAATCGTATCAGTGCTTAATATAACTAATGAAGCAAGCAGTAGCAGCTGACGCAGCTGTGTTGTTATGCACATAAAAATTTAAAAAAAAAAAACAAAAAAAAAACATACACACACACACAATATGACGAATGCACAAACACAAACAGAAACATACACACACACACACGCATACACACGCGCGCAAATAACAGTTGAACGAAATGTGTGTGGGGGAACGGGAACAACGACATCAGCATTAGCAAATGGCAAAGCTTGTGCTATTGTTGTTTAAGTTGTTGTTGTTGTTGTTGCATTCTTACTAATAGTTGTTACTGCCAAAACTATACACATGACACACACACACACACATACAAATGCACGCGCGCGCACACACACTAATACACTTACATAATTTTATCTTATATTTTGATGCTGCTGTTGAATGCACATCGCAAATTTTCTTGCACTGCGTTTTCACACCATTTTCCATAAGCGTTCGAACGTTTGGCCACTTCAATTACTCCACACAGTTCGAAAATAAAAAACAAATGCATTTGTTTAAAAAAAAAACCAAAATGAGACTAGCGTTGTGTGTACAATGTGACCGCGCTCGACTCAAACAAAAAATCCACAAAACCGTAAATACCAAAACAAACAACGCGATAAATACCATACAAATACCAACCGCTCTTTGAACTGCTCGGCTCGAGCTGAGCTTGCAAAAAAAGCAAATTTAATTTTCGATTTGATTTTTACTTTTCGTTTTTTTTTTCTTAACAAACAACTGACAAATTATAATTGGCGTGCTTTATGTACATAACAAATAATGTATTGCGTTTTGGTTCTAGTTGATTGCTTAAATTATCTCATCGAATTCGTGATTTGTTCTGCTTTTTTCTTCTTTTTTTTTTTTTTAAATTTAAATGTAAATTTAAATAAATAAAAAAAATATTTTATGTACAGGGGAATTATATATAGATACATCTATATATAGATATATGTCGTTATTGTACTGTTTTCTGTGTCGTCTCGACGGTTGGGGAATTTTTGCTAATTGGCTGCTCCGGGAGCTGCGCCTGATCGAGGATCTGCTCCTGGTTCTCGCGCCGCTCCTGCTGACGCACTAGCTCGAAGTACAGGCCACGCTTGGCCATCAGGTCATCATGCTTGCCCGTCTGCAGAGCCAAAGAGATTAGCTATATACATATAAGAGAAAAGAGAATCTCAGTCCACAACTCACCTCCACCACGCGTCCCTGATCCATGACCACAATGAGATCCGCATTGCGTATCGTGGATAGCCTGTGTGCTATCACCAGCGTGGTGCGATCCTGTACGGCAGTGTCTAAGGCTTTCTGCACCTCCGATTCGCTGGTGGCGTCCAGCGCACTCGTCGCCTCATCCAGGATGAGGATGCGCGGATTCTTCACCAGCGCCCGCGCGATGGCAATGCGCTGCCTTTGGCCCCCACTCAGCTGGGTGCCGCGTTCGCCCACATGCGTGGCATAGCCATCGGGCAGGTTGGTAACGAACTCGTGCGACTGCGCCAGCTTGGATGCATCGAAGACATCCGTTTCGCTGGCATCCGGCTTGCCATAGCGCACATTCTCCAGGATGCTGGTGCCAAAGAGAATGGGCTGCTGCTCAATGAATCCCAGCACATTGGCCCGCAGCCAATAGGGCGAGATGTCGGCGAGCTTGTAGCCGTCCAGCTTGATGTTGCCTGAGGTAGGTTCGTAGAAGCGTTCGAGCAGAGCGGCGATGGTGGATTTGCCCGAGCCGCTGGCGCCGACCAGGGCGACCGTCTGGCCGGGTCGCAGCGTCAAGCTGAAGTCCTTCAGTACGAGCTGTAAAGTGAACAGAGACAATTCCAGTTCAGAATGCAATTCCCGCTCAACTGATTCCCACTCACATGATCCGGTCGCATGGGATAGGCGAAGCAGACGTTCTCGAAGCGAATCTCGCCATGCAAGCGCTCTTCGGGTATGACATAGCCACGCGACAGCTCCACCTTGGGCTGCAGCGACAGGAACTCAAAGACGCGACTGCCCGCCGTCAGGCCGCGTATCATTGTGCCCAGCAGAATGGAGCCCTGCGACAGGGAGCGCTGCACGCCCTGCGAGGCGACCAGGAATGCCATCAGAGCGCCGGGCGTCAGGCTCTCCGTGGACATTAGGTGGCCGCCCATGAACAAAGTGGAGAGGACCAGCGTGTTCAGGAAGAAGTTGGTCAGGCCCTGGAAGACGGCAATGCCATAGCCCAGCTCCTGGGCGAGACGCGCTGCCTCGTTCGTCTCCTGCTCGAAGAGCTGCATCTCACGGTACTCGCAGGCGCTGGAGCGCACAGTGCGTATGTTGGATAATGCCTCCTCGCAGACGCCAGTGGCACGTTCCGCCTAAGGAAAGAGAATATAAATTGTAGAATATGGATACATGTAGCAGCTGCATCCTCCCCCTCCTCCTCACCTGTGCCTGCGAGCTCTTGCTGAGCGAGCGCAGCTTGCGCCCCAGATACGACATGAACATGACCACGCAGGGCACACTGGCCAGTGCAATGGCCGCCATGTGGGGCGATATCATGAACAGGGAGACACTGCCGCCAATCAGCTGGGCGCCACTTCTCAAGCCATGGGCAACGAACTGCTTGAACGACGTCTTGAAGTCCTGCACGTCGGCCGTCAGGCGGTTCACCAGTTCGCCCGTGCGATGCTCGTCGAAGAACGAGATGTCCTGCAGCACGATCTGCTTGAACAGATCCTGGCGCATGCGGGCGGCCATCTGCTCGCCCACGCGGCTCAGCAGATAGATGTAGACGAAGGTGAAGCCCGACTGCAGCATATAGAGACTGAGCAGGTTGCTCGCCGGCTTGCTCACATCCTTCACAAAGGAGTTGTTGATCGGATCCATCACATAGGTGTTGGCATAGCGCGCCAGCGTATTGACCAGATCACCCAACAGATTGGGTATGCGGATATTGATGAAGGCCACAATCAAAGCTGCCTGCAACAACAACAATGAAGACAACAATGAGAAATGGCTGCAGTGCAGCGAGTGTAGCTTGGGTACTTGCCAATATGGCACCTATTAGCTCCCAGGTGTGCGGCTCCAGATATGTCCACAGGCGTTTCCAGTCAAAGTTCTGATCCTGCTCCTGCTGCAGCGTATGCTGTATGACGCCGGCCAGCCGATTGCCCTCACAGTGGGCGAGCCCTCGACTCGTCCACCAGCTGCGAGCGGCCACGCCCACGCCCAAGCAGCCGCCGCCCCAGAGCAAGGCGCGCGTCGTCTGCAGCTTGGCACGGCAGCTGCCACTGCCGCTGCCGCTGCCACAGCTCGGTCGTGGTCCAGCCCATTGATGCTGGCGCATTAATCTGGCGGCATTGTGGAAACGGGTGGCAAGCGGCGACTGCGGCAGCTGCTGCAACAGGCTGCGGCTAGTGGAGCACCCCCCACAAGCAGCAGCAAACAAAAACAACATTTGATGACATAATCAAGCAGCAAAAATAAAGGGCAAAAACTTTATCATCAAACGAAACGCGCGCGCGTTAGCCAGGGAGTGGGGGGAAATAGAGGGGGTGGGGGAAGGCGGGGGTTTGGCATTGGCAAAGTTGTGTGTGAAGTGAGGAGCATGTGGAGCAAGTGCGAGCTGCTGCTGGTCTCCCACTTTGCTGCTTTACCTGATCAAATCGCTGCGATTGCAATTGCTTTGGAGTAGGCGCAGCATCTGTAGCTTCTATTTGTCGCACTTAACTTAAGAATAATTAACTATATACGCAAGCGCTTAAGCATTTAACTAACTTGTTGGTTAACCTTAACAATAATAATAATACGCACACACATGCTCACACCTACACATACACACGCACGCACACACACACACGCACGCACGCACACATGGCATGCATACGGGTCGTCAGGTGTAGGCTGGACAAATGCTAAGTGTCATGTATTAAATACTGCATTTTGGTATTTTCGGCAAATCACTTTGTACCTGATACATGCTTGCAGTATATTGTCATAATACGCGCAATATTTATACATTTTGGTATTTTATTAAAATTACGCCAGGTATTTCATGCATTTAGTATCTTTTATAGCTGCCAGCTACGGAATGGAAAAATATTTGAATTGAAAAATGGCAATAAAAAACTTTAATTTTTGATAATTGCATTAGAAAACATTTTTACACAAATTGGGCAATCAATCAGTTTCCATTTCAGAATCCGAATCATCATCATCATCATCATCGTCGTCGTCGGAGCACTCCTCGTCGGAGCTACTGCTGTCCTCATCATCGATCCAGTCGTGCGCCTTCTGATTGCCTGCTATGAGCACCTTCCATTGCTCCAGCTTGTGCAGATCCAAGGCATAGAAATCATTCAATGTCTGCTGTTTCTCATCCTCCTCGTAGAGTCCACCGAATAGATAGAGAATCCCCTTGCAAACGCACAGACCCGGATTCATGCGTGGCGACGGCACATCTGTGCGTTTAGGCGGCCCAAACAGACTGGGCATTTTGGATACATAGGGTGTGCTGGCCTGACTGGAGCCCGGTCCACCAACGGTTACTGTGAAAATGCCATCTGTGCTGGTGGTCACCGTCTTCTCGGCAGCGGGAGCCGCATCGCCAGCCATTTCGACATCATTCGACTTTTCCTTATCCAGTTTCGAGCTGCCTTTGGCTTTGGCTGTGACCTCCAGCAGTCGCCACGCATGCGAGCTCAGGTCGAAGGCCAGCAACTCATCTCCAAATTGTCCTTGCACATTCTCGTCATCCTCGTCGACGTCCATGACGCCGCCAAAGCAATACGCTTTACCATTTGCTGCAACTGTGCAGCCCACGCTGTTGCGCGGCTTTGGACGATAGCCGCCAGCCTTGACAGTGCTCCACTTGAACCTATTCCCAGCACCCGACTCTGCAAGTGAAGGAAGCTGACATTAGCAGAAGCAACAGGAAATATTCGAGAAGTCCTACTGTCCACATCCAGCATAAACATGTCCGTGTGTGTAATGCCACGATCCAGATCCTTCTTCATGGAGGTTCTCGCATAGCCGCCCCATATAAAGACTTTGCCATCCGGCGCGGCGGCCATGCAACAGCCGGAACGCACAGCCGGCACAATGGGGCTCGCGATTTCAATCTTCAGCCATTCATATGATTCCAACGAGAAGACGTGCACATCGTTGTAGTACTGATAGGATTGATTGTTATCATGAAAGCCGCCAAAGACGAAGAGACGCTTCTTGACAACGACCATGCGATGGCCGCTGCGGGCACTTGGCCCATTTGGTGCATTGACTTTCGACCATTGGCGCGTCTTCAGGCTGAGCGTCCAGAGATCCTTGTAATGATAGAACTGTAGCTGCGACGGGCTGGCGTGCTCACCGCCAAATAACTGCAAAAAAATAACCAAATTAGGCAACGAATTTTGGAGTATTTTGCATCCCATCGAATCCTTTACCCAGAGCTGGCCGCCATCGTTGGCTGTGGCAACCATTTGGTGGCCACTGCGTGGCGTTGGGCCAGACGGCGCACGCAGTTGCTTCCATTCGTTGCGCGGTATATTGTAGAAGTACAAATCGTTATATATGCAGACTTTGGCTCCATTGTACAGCTCGCCGCCAAAGAGGATGAGCTCCTCCTTTTCGGGATGTGCCACTAGCGAGAAATTGGAGCGTGGCGTTGGTGCTTCGCATACAGTTTCGGTTATGGCCGTTACGCCCTGCTCCTGAGCCTCCAGTTTTTTAACAATTTCCGTAATATCCGCCTTTCAAAGAACAAACAAACAACAGATTTTGTATACAAAAGTTTTGTTGCGCGTTTGAAACGTGCTTTACCTCGCCGAGCTTTTCGAGCATTTTCTTTTGCTTGGCTGCCAGTTTTTTGTCCGTCTTCATGGCTGTTTTCTCGGCACCCTTGCCTTTCTTCTTATTCTTATCCTTTTTACCCATTGCGTTTAAATTTAAAATAGAAATAAAACTTGAATGTTTGAAGATTGAGAGCACGTTTTAGTGACCATATACGCTTAACATAAGAATACACAGTTTATGTGCTAGTATTTATAGTATTACAGACCTCACATTTGGTATTTTTACTTTACATATGGCTGGTCTGACTGTTTTTGTGTGGCTTAGCAGCTGTTGCCGAACAGTATGCGTTGATGTTAGTTAACAGAGTCAATTTTGCGTTTACAGAGTGCGTTAACAGACATTAGTTAGGAAAGTTAGTCTAGCGCTAACAGACTGGCAACGCTTGCGAAAAGTCGAGTTGGCATTTGTACTCGAAAAATTCCATTTAAATACAAAATAAACCAACTGCATAAATTTATTAAATAAGTAACACACTGGCGTAATTGAGGAAAAGTTTCGCGTAAGTGTTTCTACCGACCATACCATAACAATTAGGCTAAAAAAGAAAGGCCCAGGATTGACAACTTGTGTTTGTGTTGATGTGCTTATGAAGTGGGGCGCAAGTGTTTGTCTGTGTGTGCGTGTGCGTGTGTGTGTGTGTGTGTGTGTGTGTGTACTTTTCTTTCGGTCCATGTACGACGGTGTGGCTGTTGTTATTTTTATAAATTTGATGGACGGCCGCTTATCGGCTAATCAGCTGCTTGATGCCTAATTATGCGAAACGGTTGTCTGCAAGTGCCAGCAACCCCACCGCCCGGGCCACTTGGAGCAATTACATTTAAGCGGTTACAGCCCTATGTGTGTGTGTGTGTGTGTGTGTGCGTACTATTTGTTTTTGCAGTTCGACTGAAACTTTGACGGCTCTCTGGCAACATAGCTTTCTATCTCTCTCTCTCTTCCTGTCTCTTTCTATCTCCCAACCACTGCTCCAATTTAGCTGTTTTCACTTTTGACTTGACGTTCATGTTGAAAAAGTAAAAAAATATACAAAATTTAGTACACCATACAGTTATTAAATATAAAAATGCAAGTGTAAATAATATACACACATATGCAAAACACCGCAGAGCAAGTCAAAAAACCTGCTGTGTCAAGCAGTACAAAAACGACAACAACAACAAATACCAGAGCGAAACGGTGGTAACAAAAACGACGAAAAAGATTGTGAGTGTGTGTGTGCGTGTGTGTGTTTGTGTGCGTGTGGCTGTGGGGGCTGCAAGCGGGTATAGGGGCGCGCATAGCAAACGTCCACGTAAACTTTTAGCTCAGCGTGGTTATTGTTGTTGCTATTGCTGCTGCTGCAGCCATTGTGATTGTTGGATTATACAAAAAAAAAACCTGCACAACAAAAATACATGAGCTAAGCGAAGCAAGGCACTACAAATTGACAAGTATAAATACAAAAGTTCACTTGATTTGTTATTTTTTTCTCTCTTCCTTTTCTAATTTTTTGTTGTCCGAAAAGCCGAACTTATTTGCAATTTGCACCTAGAGCAAAAACCAAAAAGTCGCCAATTGTGATCGGCAAATAATAATCAATCAGAATGAAAACGTGATATACGCGCAAGTATCGCAGCATTTGATTGCGTTATCCTAACGTGAATTGAGCACAGCTGTCACTTGAAAGCTGTATGGCAACTTTGTTCAGACACACACACACATACAGACTGAAAAATAACTGTGCATACTCGATTGGGTGCGTGCAGGCTTTAAAATAAGGAGAGAGAGAAAAAAATAAAAACAATAACATAAAGGCTTGGACGTTGCCATCTAGTTCAAATTTGGCAGCACGTTTAAGAGCTATAACAATTTGTTATTTGGCACTAAATTTCACCAAACTTTTAACTGTTCTTCGTTCTGCTTGCTTTTTTTTTGTTCCTTTTGCAGTTTGCCCAGCTAACGGACTGCGACAACATGTTGCACAACAATGCCAGCTGGCTGCCACCGCCTCAACAGCAGCAACAACAGCAAATGCAACAACAACAACAGCAGGCACCTCACATACATCACAATCAGTCGCAGGCCCCACAGGCGCAACAGCAGCCGCTGCCGCAGCCGCAGCCGCAGCCCCAGCCGCAGCCGCAGCCGCAGCTTTATGCCAGCCAAATGTTTCAACAGCAGCTGCCACAGCCAGGCCAACAACAAGCATATTGGCCAGAACAGGAACAACAGTCGTCTCTCAGCTATAACAATTACTTTGCCGGCACATCACAACCTAAGCCACTGAGCTATGTAGCACCTGCTACTCTTCCTGCTCCTGGTCCTGCTTCAGCACCTGCCGTTCCACTGACCTATGTACCGCCCTATCAGGTGTCCACGCCACAACAATATTATCAACCGGCACCAATGGTGCCCCAGCAGCTAGACCCACAGACACAGCCAGCTGTGGAGCTCTTTGAAAATAATAATAGTGGCAAAAATGATGGTTGGGGTGATTGGGGCGATTGGAATGATAACGTCAACAACAACAACAACAACAGCAGCAGTGCTAACATTAGCAACAACAACAGCGGCATTATTAGCCATAACGAGGTGTCGCCTTTAGCTAACGTTGTGGAGGATTCCTTTAATGTGCAGGGCCAATACAGCTGGCACGCCTTTAGTAACAACCTCAACACCAGCAATAACAGCCTCAACACCAGCAATAACAATAATGCCGAAACAGGCAAATCATTGGAATTGCCGCCTTTACTATCGCCCACCACGGAGCAACTGTCGCCCGTGTCGGAGCCGGAACTGAATGCCATTGTGCCACCACAAGCTTTCCAAAATCAGCCACTACTCGCAGCTCCTCCAGTGGCAGGTCCTCCAGTAGCTGCTCCTCTACCGGCAGCTCCTCCAGTAGCTGTTCCTCTACCGTCAGCTTCTCCAGTAGCTGTTCCTCTACCAGCAACTCCTCCAGTGGCTGCTCCCCCACCAGCCGCTCCTCCTGTGGCAGCGACACCTGTACTGCCACCACCAACAATGGATACTGCAGCAGGGAATCCCTTCAAGCGCGCTGGTGGACTAAGCCAGCGTGTGAATATATTGGCTACACCAGGTGCAGCACCAGCAGCAATACCAACGCCAGCGCCCATTGTGCCCATCGTAGCTGCAGCGCCTGTGCAGATGCTGCTTCCGGAGCCCACTCAGCCTGAGCACCCGTATGAGAATCAGGAGGTATTGCTGGCAGCGCCAAATGATGAGCGTGCACAATACCTGCAGACCAGTCACCTCTCCGAGCAGCACGAGGAGGAGGCTAACGAGGGCAATTGGGAGGCGGATGGGCTGTTGCCACCGCCCGGATTGTCGCGTCTTGTGCTCGGACAGCCGGAGCTGGTGGAGCAGCAACGTTTGGTCACTGGCACCGAGCAGCCGGCCAGTCATCTGGCCAATGCGCTGCATATGTCTGATCGCCAGGCCGATGGCGAGGATACCTCCGAAGGTGAGCAGCCGATGCGCACGGATCTCTTCCATCAGCAGCAGCAGCAACAACAGCAGCAGCAACATCTGCAACAACAACAGCAGCACCAGCAACAACAACAACAACATCTGCAACAGCAGCAACAGTTGCAGACATCAGCGCGTCGCGTGGTGACCGGCGTGGAGACCCACGCCCAAACTGTGGTGCTGTCCGGAGAGCAGCGTGAGGTGGTGTTGGATGGCGAGAATCTGGAGGATCAGCGACCAGTGCAGCCAATAGTGCCGCTGACAGTGCCAGCAACAACAGCAGTTGGAGTAGGAGGCGGAGGACCAGCAGCAGCAGGCATAGGTGCAACAGGAGCTGCTGCTGCCAATGACTTGGATACGGACATACATCAAACACATCACATTAACCACGAGGAGCATGAGACAAGCGCGCAGCTGCACACACAGCAGCAGCAGCAGCAACAGTTGCAACAGCAGCAGCAACAGCAACTGCCGCTGGATAAGAAGCAGCAGCAACAACATGCACGTGGCAAGCCGCGTCCAGTGGCCTCGCTCGATCTGGAGTCGGAGGATGAGTCCGAGGATGAATGGTTGCTCAGTGATAGGCATGATTTGCCGCCGCGCCGCCAGACGGATGAGCGCAGCATGCGTAGCTTGCGTAGCAATCGTCGCCATTATAGCAACAACAACAACAACAACAGCAACAACTATGAAGGCGAAACAGAGGATTCGGCACGTGCCATTGGCGGCGGCGGCGGCGGTGGCGGCACCGGCACAGCTGGCCACAACGAAAGTAATAGCAGCAGTAAGTCCGGACGTGATATGAAACGCCGCAGTCGCGATGCAGATCAACATCGCAGACACGAACCGGAGCGCAGTGGCCGAGAGCGCAGCGAAAGAGAACGCGAACGTGAGCGTGAAAGAGAGCGTGAAAGGGAGCATGAGCGCAATCGATGGCGACGCGACGAGCAGCCATATGGGCGACTCACGCGCTACAGCAACAACAATAGCAACTACGATGGCGAATCGGATGGAGTCGTCCAAGCGGCCGTCAGCGATGGAGGCGGCGGCGGCGGTGGTGGCGGAGGCAGCGGTGGTGGCGGTGGCGGTAGCACCGCAGGCGTACGCAAAAGCAAAAGGGATCGTCACAATCGCAGCGCTGTAGTAGCTGACGATGACTACGATGATTACGAGCTGCGATCGATGCCACGCGGCGCCAGTCACTATCGATCCAGGCGGTCAGAGAAGCAGCCATCGCAGCAGTCATCGCAGCAGGACAAACTGCGCAGCAGTCGACGCAGTCACGAAGGTAGCGAACGCACGCGTCAGTCGCATCATTCGGATTGGCAGCAACAGCATTGGGATGCACGCACCTACGAGGGCTATCGCAACAAGAGTTCGCGCAACAGCGATCTGGATAAGGAGCCCATCAATGGTGGCAGCACTGGCGGCGGTGGTGGCGGTGGCCCTGGCAGCAGCAGCGGCAGCAAGCGTCGCAACTACGAACAGTATGCGAATCCGGCGGCCAGCTTTGACCCGTACAGCATGTACGAGCAAATGTCGCGTAATCCGCACGCCTATGCGGACATGTATGCCAAGTTCTATGGCCAAATGATTAACTCAATGACCGCGGCGGTGAATGCTGTGGCCACCACCAAATCGGTGAAGCAGCCCTCGCACGAGCAACTGGCAGCAGCAGCTGCTGTCGGTCTGGATCCCAGGCATTTGATGGCCGGTGCTGGTGCCGCCGTCGGCGTCGGCGCTGGTGTTGGCAATGAGGAAGCTCTACTCAGTGAGCGCGAAAGGTAAGTGCCACAGACGCACATGAATCCCATAGAGATCTCAATCCATATGCGCTAACTTTGCAGATTGAGTAGTTGATCTATTAGTCTAGCTAATTAGTTGCTTGGTTTATCTATATTAATTCATGGGCTTACATTACTTGTCTAGCTAATGCCACTAATGCCACATAAAAAGGGGCAAAACTCCCAAAATAGTAAACAAACTAAATAGGCACAGAAACGTATGGAAATGAAACACTTTCACAAACATTTTAACCAAGCACCTAATAATATATATTATATGTTAATCATGCCAAAAATGTTGGAAACCAAATATAAAACTGTTAGAAATAACTTAAGGAACACTTGGAAGCGAAACAGTTGAGTAGTCTTTTAGGGTTAACTGATTTATGTTATCAATGCCACATTAAGATGACTTAAAATTGAATAGTTAATTTAGGAACGACTGGAAATGAAACAGTTGAGCAGTTTTTCATATACCGATCATGTCGACTCTTCACATTACATTTAAATGACTGCAATGACTGGGAACAATTGGGAATGAAACACTTGACGATTTGTTCATAATTAATTCACATAGAAAGCTCTAAAATGCAATAACTTGTGGCTTTATGCTTAGTAAGGAGATTCGGAACGATGGGAAATGAAACACTTGATAAGTTTTTAGATAGTTAACTCAACTCTGCTCTTGTCACAGAAAAATGCAGGTTATTCCAGTTCAGTTGTTACAGTTGAGTCTTAGGAACGTTTGGAATGGCACATGCAAGCATTTGTAAAGGGATTTCAGATTAATTTAGTTGTAATTAGTAGCAAAGTGTACGAAATAGATATAGCTCTTAATAGGAATGAATAAAACTAGTTATTAGATTAGTTTTTAGCCTTAGTGCTGTATCTTGTTAGCGTTCTTCAGTTGAACATTTGTTAAGAATACAGCAAAAATCTTGAATTTTCTCTTTAATTAGTTTTATGTATGTGTATTTTTATAGAGTTTGTCAACTCACTTCTGCAGAGTTGCGTTTTATTGGCTAGAGCAAAGCAAATGCTCGTTACTCGTTACTCGTTACTTTAACTTTTGTTATTTCTGTAATTCTCTTACAACTCTTTGGGCATGTTGTCGTAGCTACCTTTACTTACCTCAACTCAATTCACCTCACTTACTCGCTGATCTCCTTTTATGTTGGTGCTAACGAGCGTCACTCGCTCTCGCTGCTTATGTTTTTTTTTTCAATTTTTATTTTGTGGCTTACCCGTTATGTTACTTAACATTACACGTTATGTTGTCTAACATTGAGCTAACAGCGGCGCTGCCAAGAAATTCCCCACCAAATTCCTAGCGTAAATAATTATATGTATGTGTTATCCCCCCAGATCCAATCAACCAACAAGCCAAACCGACTATCTCTCGCTCTCTCCTCTCTCTCTCTCTCTTTCTCCCTTCCACTGTCATTCTCTCTCACTCTTTCACACTAGTTCGTTTGTCGATTTGCTCGCTGCGCTTTGTGTAATTCCCTCTTAACGAAGTACGACTAGCATTCAAGTACTACTCGTTGCAGTTGTGCTGTCTTCTTCTACTAACAGCAACAACAATAACAACCAACAACAAGCAAATAATGTTTTTCGTTTCTAACAACAACAACAACAACAACAACTCGAACAACCAAACACTGCACACACACACAACAACAACAACCACAACCAAACGCCGTCATGTGCTTCCTCTTCAGGTACACACACGCATACATAACACAAGCCAATGAATTCCATCGTCGTCGCCAACAACTGACTCTCTATCAGCAACAGCAACAGCAACAGCAACATGCATATTCGGATCTATTGAACAACACACTGGGGGGCGAAGACAGCGCCAGCCTCTATGGCAGCGATACACACAGCAACAATCGACATCTGATGTTGGCATCTTATGGCATCTCCAGCGCTCGTTCGTTAAGCAATTTGAACTGTGAGGATGCTACGCTGGCCGGATATAAGCGTTATTATGCTGGCTCGGAGTGCGGCGTCGATATCAGGTGGTCTCTACAAAACAAAAAACAAAATGAAAAACCCCACACCCAAAACTCTCTCGCTCTCTCTCTTTCTCTCTCTCTCTCTCTAACACTTATGCTAAATGCTCATCAAACAAGTAGAATGGAACAGCTGACTTTGGCATGCCAAAGTTTGAATACTCTTGCAATGCTATGAACAATGTGTATATAGAATAAGCATATGTTTAGCCTAGAATGTAGTCTAGATAATATTTAGCAGAGACTAAACTCAGTGAAAATAAGCCCCTTAAAGTATATATGAGCAGAATGAGGAGCTGAGACTATTTAGCCATGTAATAATAACAGCTTACAGCATGATTCAGGGTATTTTCTAGTCGTGCACTCCCGACTAGAGCACTCTTACTTTTTATAACTGAGCTGTGGTCTGCCCAAATGTGATAACTTTAGGTATAGAAATCTGAATATGGCTAAGATCGTATATACCCAATGTATATATATATATATCTATATAAAGTTAAGAAAGTTAAGCTTTAGAGTGTGAACTCTTGATATATCTGATCTATCTATCTATATCTATATTTCTTTGAATGTAAAGTCGTGTGTATCGCACTTCACTTTCAGTTAGACTCTTACAACTAGAATAACCTTATACTTATATGCTAACATATTGTCAAGAACTCGTCATAGCCATTGCAAGAGTATCAGAATAAATGTAAATCTCAGGCGAAATTCAAAATTCATTCCAGACTCTGCTATTGCCAAAACATGCCCTCAACATGGTACCAAAGTTCTTCATACATCTCATACACATCAAAAAACACATCTACTACATCTATCTATGCCATCAGAGTGCTACCTATCTCTCTCTCTCTCTATATATATATATAGTTTTCCTCTACTCCAAAACTTGTGCTTTATTGACTTGAAAATTTCTGGAATTTGCAGCTTTTTTGGCTGTTAGTTACGCTGCTTAGACCTCAATTATGTAAATCTCCTTCCTTATATATATATCATAACATTTGGGGATTATAAAAACAAATATTGTTTGTTCTGAACTGCTGAACTCTTTTCGAATAGGTGGATAATATCTAGCAGTTTTAGGCTGTGAATTGTGCTTTACAGGCTGTACTTGAACGCTTGCTATGCTGCTGTTAAGTATGTTAATGTTAATATGACGCTGTTAAAGTGCGATTTAACCTGTTGCTGCTGTTCATGCTTTTAATTAGCTTAATTGTTGACTTAATATAGCAAAAGCTATGTTATGAAAGCATTTTTATTGTTTTTGATAAGCAATAAATATTATTAACAGCGCGTCATTAAGAGATAACAGCAGTTTAACAGACAACCAAAAGAGTTTATTGTTTGCTGTTAACTTTCGTCTTTAGCAAAGTTTATGTTATGTTAGCATGTAAATGTTAATAATAGCGCGCCAGTAACTGTTAACATAAGTTTAACAGACAGCATACAGAGCTTAACATGAAATTCAGGAATGTTGAATTCTGAAGAAGTTGCTATGAATGAATATTATAAATATGTAATTGAAGCAGAAAAACTTTTCTTCTGTACATATCTGATATATGTAAACTATAGATATATACTTAGTTGTACCGTCTGTTAACTGTTAATTGTTATATTAAAAGGCGCTTCAAGAATTTCTTCAGCTAAACCACGAGGCATTAGCTTTGCATCTCTCTCACATTATCTCATTGACAGTTAACTTTTATTAGAGGAAAGTTTTTCCTATTTATCAAATGGTCTACCTGGTACAGGTAGACACTCTCCATGTATATATGTATATGTGTGTGTACATAGTTGACAATCTATCTAATTCGTTTATGGTGTTTGCTTATCATCCAGCGCGCATTGTTTCAGCTTTTAAGATAAAAAGTTACTGGGGACAAAAAAAAAAGCATTTCGAACTCTTTCTACTCTCTCTCTCAAGCCTAGCCGCCTCTCTGCCACGCCCCTTTTTGCATGTATTTTTGCTTTGGAATTTCAATTTTTGATTATTGATTTTTGATTTATGATTTTCGGATAATGCCTGTTGCTGTTCATACTGAAACTTTCATCACAATTCTCGACTAATCTTGTAACTTCTTATGCACATCGCTTAGAGCTGCTGTTGGTGGGGCTGCAACAACAACGACACTTGACAGCAATGCGGATGCCACGGCAATGGGCAACATGAGCGTGGCACGTCCGCCGCGACGTCGCACACCGCTGCTGCACAATCAGCCGCATCTGGTGGCCAACTACTCGATGAGCGTGCTGCTGCGTGTGCGTCCCATGTACGCTGGACCCGGACGTTTGCGCAATGAGGTGGATGTGGCAGCGCCACGAATCAAGGACGCCACCAGCAGTTTGCTGCGCGCCTATCCCGGCCCGTTGCAGGGTCGCAAGCTGCACAAGGACAAGATCATTAGCTTCTGCAAGGAGCAGATACGTTTGGGCCCGGCGCGTTCGTGCAGTATTCTGTATGCCACACAGAATAAGCCGCTGGGCAGCGTGGACAAGTATCGTGCCTCGCATGCGCTCATGTGGCATCTACTCATACTGTTGCTGCGACAAAATGGGGTAAGTCGATCGTGTGAGCTTTGCCAGACACAAGTCTTAACATCGTCGTGTCCTTTTGCCAGGTCATTGCGGACACGGATGTGGGCGATCTGCTGTTGGAGAATCAGCGCGAATATCCGTATGCACCGGATGCTGAAGCGGATGCTGAATCACCGGACACCGAATCAGCGGATGCTGATTCAGCGGCTGCTCGCGGCGATCGTAGCGAGATTGCCAACGATTCAGATGGCGAGGCTGTGACAAAAGCTTCAGCTGCTGCTGCTGCTGCTGCTGCTGCTGCAGAGACTGAACGGGATGCTGATGCAGATGTGGCTGCCACAGAGGCGCCCATTTCGGAGCAAGCTGCCACTGACAAGTTTCGCAGCTTTGTGCTGCGCGGCAATGTCGAGGAGGCGCTGCAATGGGCCACCGATCACAATCTGTGGACGCATGCCTTCTTCTTGGCCCTCTATGAGGATCGCTATGCTCTGACAGATGTGGCGCAAAAGTTTCTCAATCGCGCCATCAAGGCGAACGATCCACTGCAAACGCTCTATCAAATGAAGAGCTGTCATACGCCCGCCTGCGTCAGCCAGCTGCGCGACGAACAATGGGGCGACTGGCGTTCGCATCTCTCAATTCTGGTGACCAATAAGTCACGTCAGCCCGAATACGATCGCAGCTCGGTGGTTGCTTTGGGTGATACGCTCTTTCAACGCGGCGACATCTATGCGGCACATTTTTGCTATCTAGTTGCACAGGAGGAGTTCGGACGTTACGACAGCGGCGCCACGGAGCTAAGCACGCTGACAGCCAATGTGCCCAGGTGAGCAGAGACTAAAAACAATTGATTCAGATGGAAAACCGATCTAAGTTTGTTTGTCTGCATGAATACATGGATAATTATCGATGTTCATTTCTAGTTTTCTACTGTGTGACCTAAGACACTCTTGCAAAGCTCTCATAAAGCAATCCCTAATCAAGTTAACTTGAGAAGTCGATTAGCAAACTTTGATCTATGCATCCGCTAGTCATCAGGCCATCACTCTCACATCATGCATTCAACTATGTTTTCCTTTGCAGACTCATCTTGCTGGGCGCCTCGCACTACAAGCCGTTCAATCAGTTTGCCAGCAACGAGGCGATCATCATGACGGAGATCTATGAATACGCTCGTTCGCTGTTCGATAACAAGTTCAGCATTGTGAACTTCCAGCACTACAAATTCCTGTTGGCCACACGCATCCTGGATTATGGGCAACATTTCCGTTGCACCAACTATCTGGAGCAGATAGCCAATCACATTGAGCTCAAGCCGGATAGCTATGATGCGGATTTCATAAAACGCGTAAGCTCCATATGGTTATAGTTCCTATATATATAGTATTATCTATATTCTTATATTCTTCGTTAGGTTTGCGGTCTGGCGGAACGTTTGCGCTATTATGATCCCATACTGATCAATCGTGTGTCCTTTGCTAGTCCAACGAATGCGACAAATGGTGGTCAGGCAGTGCCACAAGTCGGTGCACCGGAGGAAAAGGAATGGCTGCGTCAGCTGCGTACACTGGCCGATCAGGTGAGTTGTTGCCGTAATTCCATCTTAAACAATTGTTAATAGGTGCATTTGCAGCAGCCACAAGAGCAACAACAACATCAACAGCAACAGCAGCAAGCGGACATTGATCAGCAATTTGTGGATTTGAATAAGCAAATGCGCGAGTTAAACATGCAATATGAGGATACCATGCAGCGTGAGCAGGAGGCGCAGCAGGAACAACAGCAACAACAACAGCAACAACAGCTGCCGCAACAACATCAGCCGGAATACTATGAGCAGCCGGCTCAAGTGCAGCCGAGTCATGAGCAAACGCAAACGCAAACGCTTAGCGATAGTTATGCATCGCCTTTATACTACGATCCGAATGCAGCACAGCAGCAACAGCAACATCTGTATGATCCCACGCAGCAACAGTTGCAGCCGAGCGCTGCCTATGGGCACATTGAAACAGCCAGCGAGGCATATGGCAGCCACAATACGCAGACCTATGATGCACAACCACCAGCAGCAACAACTGGCTACGATTATTGGCCCGGTGATGGACAGCAGCCGTTTGGCGAAGAGGTAGGTGTTGCAGCAGCAGCAGCAGCAACAGTTGCGTCGCGTTTTAGTTAAATCTTACTCAAAGCCCATCTTTTTTCTTCTTGGTTTTACGTTTTGTGCATTTTATATAACTATAATTATATATCATTATTTAGTTTTGACTTTGTTGTAGTTGGCATTAAGTTTATGATTTATTTGATGTAGTTTTATTTTGGAAGTTGTTCATAATTTCGTTAAGAGCGACAATTGTAAAACGCGCTGCATGCAATTTTGAAGCAATATGTTGCTAATGTTTCTAATCACACACAAACACTTGGAATGCAGCTGGCGCAGATGGAGAACAATGACCAAACTGCTGACGACAGCAACAACATAAGTAGCAGCAGTCTAGACAATAGCAACAATATTGTAACAGCAGCTGAAACTGTAGCTGACGTTGAAGCAGAAGCAGAAGCAGAAGCTGAACGTGAAACTGAAGCTGATGTGGAGCAAACACAACAGCAACAATTGCAGCTGCCAGAGCCAACTGCTTACAGCAGCAGCAACAGCAGCAGCAGCAACATGGACCATAGCAACAATCGCTTTAAACACAATGCCTTAAAGCTGCACGCTGCTGGCAATGGCAAGCAAATGCATTGCGCCAACCATGACCAGGACAAGAGCAAACAATTCTCACGCAAATTGCCATTTGGCAACAGCAACAACAGCAGCAACAGCAACAATATTGCGGAAACGACAGCAACAACAACGAAGCCATTTAATTTGAATGATGTAAGTAGCATTATAGCCATAAATAAACATCATAATGCTACCAGCAACAGCAGCAACAGCAGCAGCAGCAGCAACGATTATGCAACAACCACAAGCAACGCCACATTAACAACAATTGCTAGTCGCGTGAATAGTTTTAAAAATTGCAACAATTTGATAAATGTTGTGCCCAAAACATTAACCACGCCCACACGCTTCATACCAGCCAAGCCGGTGTTAGCCAAGCCAGCAGCCAGCCTAGCCACAGCAACAACGACAACAACAACCACAGTAACAACAGCAGCGGCAGCAGCAGCGATAGCAGCAACAGGCGGTGTTAAGCGCGTCAACTTTGATCTGCCCACGACAATTGAAGAGGCGGCAGAGCAAGAGTGCGATATCGATGACGATAACGATAACGATAGCGATAACAGCAAAAGCTACAGCTTAGCGCTGACAAAACACAACATGAACAACATTTACAGCCTAAGCAGCGGCAAAAGCAAATCCCACATTATATTCAATGGCACCTATCCAATTGATATGCCCTTGGGCGTTGTTCAGCAACATCAACATCAGCAGCAGCAGCAGCAGCGCAGCAGTTACGATGCTGAGGCGAATGCTGATCGCAGTGAGATGCTGCGTTATCGATATATGATGCATGATTATGTTATCAACGAGGATGCCGAGGGTGAGGAGCTGGCCGAGGATGACTATGATGATGATGATGATGATGACGAAGATGATGATGATGAGGATGATGATGATGAGGATGAATATGATGAATACGATAATTATTATGTGCTGCAGCGCAACAATGATTTTCTCAGCAAATTGGGCATCATCAAGCGACGGCAGCGGCAGCAGCAGCAGCAACAGCAACAGCAGCATCAGCATCAGCGACAACATCGTCAGCAACAGTCAGCAAAAGCAGCAACAGCAACAGCTGCTCTGGTAGCAGCAACACCTCAGAATGTTTGGTCAATGCAGGAGCTAATTGCCAATCCGGCTATACCGATAAACTATAAGAAAATGTGCACCGAAGTGGAGCAGAGCTTGAGCAAATTCGAAGCGTATTTAGATGCTAAAAAGCAAACAACAACAGCAACAACAACTGCAACAGCAACAACAAGAATGGGCGTGGTACGCACATTTGATATCGATGCACCCACCGATGATGGCAATGGCGGCGCCGGCTTGGCTCTTAGCACTAAGAAACAGTTATAAATCGAAATATGTAAAATGTAAAAGCAGCGCGCGTAGCGTTGCCAGACTGCAAAAAAAGCTTTAAAACGACGCTGCGCGCGTCGTTTGATTTCAAGTGGAGCTTTTCCTATTCACAATCTCTCTCTCTCTCTGTCTCTGTCTCTGTCTCTGACTCTGTCGCTCGCCTTTGAAGTACCTGCGCGCTATTCAAAATCAAAGACATATGTACAACTGTTAACTGTAAAAATGGCACTCTGTGATTTCATATGCAAACAAAATAATGTTTAAGCAATATATTATTTATATATATATACACACAAAAGAGAAAACAAGAAAAAAGAAAAAACAGAAATGTAAGCTTAAGCTATATAAATATTGAATTGCAATTTGATGAGCGCCTGGTTTAAGTTTCTATTTTTGACTGCGCCAGTTGAATAACTAAAATCTCATTCTATGTATTTCACTAACTAGACATACCATATCTATCTATCTATCTATCTATCTATATATATATATTTATATATTCATATATTTATGTATGTGTGTTTAATGCACTTTAACTAATTTCTTTGCTTTTCGTTTGCCAAATAACCGAAACTAATCAACTGCCATTTCTCCAAATTCCCACCAAATCCAAACAAACTTAAAAACTTTTCATGTCTGCCAAAAAAAAAAAAAAAAAATCAAAAACAAAAACACATTTTCAAAAAACAAAATCAAACAAACCAAATTATCAACAACAACAACAACCACCACAACACTCGATCAACAGCAGCATCAGCAAATGCTACCCACAATTTCGATGCCAAAATCAAAGAGTTACGATGACGACGATGGAGCTGTTACGGCCGGAAATTCCACGTCCGGCAATGCAACAACAACGACAAGCAAACAACAGCAGCAACTGCAACAGCAACAAGGCGCAGCTGGCGGCTTGCCAGGGTAAGCAATGCACACTTCTCAAACATAAACGAAAATCTGAAATCTGAATCCTTTTCCTGGCTTACAGTGTGCAGGGCAATCAGAATGCCGGCTGGTTTGGTGGACTGTGGAATAAGTTTTCGCTGAAGCCCAAAAATCAAATGATATTGCCGGATGACAAGAATCCGACAATTGTTTGGGATAAAGAGCGCAAATGCTGGACAAATACCGAAGGCAATGCCGATGAGACGGAATCATTTAAGCCGCCACCAAAGATGAGCGACATGGGCGCCATACCAGCACTAGCACCTGCACCAGCACCAGCACCAACACTCAATACATTTGGCAACGTGCCAACGCCAATTGCGGCGCCAAATCTATTGCCACAGCAGCCCATGATGGCACACGAGCTGCCCAATAATACGAATGTCTATGAGAATCAAATGGAGTACGATTATGGAGCTGGCTATCAGGAGACAATGTATGCAGGAGCACCAGCAGCAGCAGTAGCCGCAACTGAAATGCCTGCAATGCCAGCGCCAGCAGCATCGCCATCACATGGTCTAGCTACAGCTCCAGTACCAGCAGCAACAGCAACAGCAGCAGCAGCAACGTTGCCTGGTGGCACGCAGCCAAAGCTACAATCGAACATGTTCAAAATCAAGCGTAATCGCAGTAGGTCATGCAGCCAGCCAATGTTGTTGCCCATTTTGATGAATTTGTCTTGTCTTTTGCAGCGCTGAAGAACTCCTATGTGGATGTATTCAATCCATCGGGTGCGCCCATCTCGGCAGCGCCACAGAATGTGTTGGCACCAGCAATGGCGCCGGTTGCCGTGCCACAAGGCGGTTTCTTTGTGCCTGGCGCAATGCCAATGCAACAGCAGCACCAGCAGCAGCAGCAGCAACAACAGCCGCAGCAGCAATAGCAGCAATTGGAGTAGCGAATGAAAATGTTGTTAAACAAACAATATAATATAATATAATATTATAATTTCCAAGTAATACGTAAACAACACAAGAGCTGAACAACAACAACAACAACAACGACACACAAACACGAGCAACAACGACAACAGCAACAACAACACAAATGCTACTTTTTATAAATGAGAGGACAGACAGACAGACAGATAAAGCACGAGACAAAAATACAAATTGGCAGCTTCTCTGCGTGTGCTTTCGTTGTTTACTACTTAGTTTTCGTTCTTCATTATCTTCCTCTATCTGTCTTTACAAAAACAAACTGTAATTGTGTAAATGTGTGCGTTTAGCGAAATTGATATCAAATTTATGTACGATTAGCAAAATATATATATATATATATAAATGTAAATGTTTATTTCCCCCTCGCCCCCTTTATGTAAACGATTAGAATGAACCATTCAACCACGCCCCCTCCCCTCCTCCCACCCACGCAAGAAAATCGTTTGTTTAACTAAATATATATATATATAATTACATAAATTAATTAATTCATTTTTTTTCTCTCTTTTTTTTTTTGTTTGTTTTGTATGTTTGCATCATTTTTAGTTGTACGATGCTTGAAAGACATAAATATTTGTTTCTTGATTTACATTGATAGAAAGAGCAAACGCATGTACGTATTTGTTGAGAGAAAGAGATAGAGAATGAGAAGAGAAAAGCAGTTACGAAATGTTTAAAAAATTTATATATATATAAGCGAAAGATTATTGAAAGCAAAAAATTAGTTGTTCTATGTTTCGCTCTACTAATTCAATGTATTTGCTATATCTATATATTTATAAAATATTCCATTTGCTTCAATGGTTTTTTCTTTGTTTTTTTTTTATGCAACAAAAACAATGTTAATTTTTGTTTGTTACGACTTTTTGTCTCTGTGTTAATTATTATTTTTTTTTTATATAAAATCAGAATTAATTTAATGCTTAGTTAACTAAAAAAAATAAAACAACAAACTGGTGCAGGCAAAAATAAAACAAATCGATAAGAAAAATACAAATACAAAATGAAATATATAACATATATACATACATATATATATATATATATATAAATCGAAATATATATATATATGTATATTTATGAATATTGTGCACTTATGTATTATGTACAAAAGCAACTAATTGGTATATCGTATATGATGCTATAACTACAAATATTGCATTATGTAAACCCGAATTGTACACAAAGAGCTCACATATGATTATGCCTATACAAATATATATATATATATATATATATATAGGCAGAGCTATAATTGACACGTTTCGCCCCCCACAATTCTTATCATTTAATTAGCCCATAAAAAAAGAAAAATAAACAAATTCATGATAAACAAATTTGAATTTCTGCTTTGTGTTTGCCATTTAGAGTGAGAGTGCGTGAGTGTAAAAGAGATGACACTATGTGCCAAAGACTATGCCAAGACAAAAAGTAGTTTTCCGTTACGCGTTACACATTCCATTTACATTTGGACTGGCGGAACTACAATAATTTGGCACAGGGTTGCTCAGCTGCTGTTTGAACAACTAGCTCAGTTCATCATTGCACTGGTTCCACTCATATTGTAGCTGCTGGCATATGGAATGCAGCCGTCAGTTTTATGCTGCAATAACTTTGAACTGACCCCAATTTTGAATTTAACAGTTATATTTACAATTTCGATTGAAACAAAATTCGAATATTTTGTATGCAAGTGTGTAGAAGGGTCTACTCTATTCGTCACTTCGCTCACAGCATTTCTTCTAGGTTAGTTTATCAAATTTGCATTTTGTGTATAAATTTTGGCAAATTTTGTAAGTCGTTTTGTACATCAATGTGACTAAAGCTTATGCTAATTGTTGAAACTGTTTGCTTATTGTTTAATTGCCTGCATTATCATTATCACTGAGCAGCTCCTCGTCGCTGCTGCTGCTGCTGCTGTTCTCTGGGGAGTTGTCAACGCCAAAGCTAGCTGCGAGTTCATAAATATCCTGCAGCTCGGGCAGCTGTTTCGTTGGCTTCGTTGGCTTCGTTGGCTTCGCTGCCTCAGTTTTGGGACGTTTCGCAGCCGTTGGCTCTGGCTCACTCTTAGCTACCTCCACTTCTTCATCTGCAAAGATCAAAAGCTTTAGCTAAGCATATGGCAACCGCACAGTCCAGCACTTACCGCTGTCTATCAGATCAAAGCCCGCAGGTGGGCGCTGTTCGTAGCTAATGTAAATGGCTGGATATTCGACAATTGTTTTGCCCGCCAGATTGGAGCGCAGTGTTTGATGTGCAGTGAGTTGATAGCAGCGTTGGCCACTGCGCTTAACGCCCTCTGCGCGCAGCCAAAGGCTGAGCTGGCCAATGCCGGCGCTTTGGTGGTGCTGCAACACTTTGCGCTGCTTGACGGCCAAGTCCTGCTGTATGTCCAGATACTTGTGCAGCAGCTGCTCGAGTGTTTGCTGTTCGTGGCAGCGTTTGTCCACGAAGCGCGTCGGCGTCTCGCTGTCAATGTGCACAAACAGCCATTCGACCTGCCAATAGATGCAGCGCTCCTTCCAGTTCAGATACGTGTTGTTCTCCTTGTGGCGACTGAAGTTGGCCAGCAGGAATTGCAGACGCGTGCCGCGCTCTGTGGCTGCCATACGCAGCCGATACAATGGCAGCGGCAGTTGTCGCTGCTGCTGCGTATACTGTTTGCTCGGATCCTTTTTGCGGTGCTCGGCATAGCGGGTGCACTCCTCGAGGAAACAGTAATCGCTCATGAATTCCCGTTCGGTCATTTTGCTGATGGGCAGGAATTTGGTGCGATCCCGCTTGCCGTCGCACTCCAGCTCCCGCTTGTGGATCTGCACGCAAGCGAGACAGCAGGTTTTCACCTCGCATTTGGGGCAAGCGTAGCGAGCCGCTTGGCTGGCGCAGACCTCGCAGTTGCCCAGACGCGCTGTTTGGCTGTGTGTGAGCAGGGCTAACATTAATTAAATTATACTTAATTTGATATTTTATGGCACTTACCGAGCTGCTGGCACATCACTTGTTTCCGTCATACTTTTTTTTTATTATTATTATTGTTTACACGTGCGCGCACACACACACACACACACACACATACACAAGCACACGTATGCGAGCTCACACACATACAGCAGCAAACGTAAACACAGCAAGCATAGAAATTATCGCAAGTTTTTGTTTTTTTTATTGCCATTCACACGTTCACACGCGAGTGAAGTGTAAGAAACGCGGTCTTCCTTTCGGCTAGAAACTTTACATAAATTCTAAATGCTCGCCAATTGTGTGATAAAAATTGACGGCCTATGGTGACGACGGTGCCACTGTACTAACTGTATATTCCAGTTGTGGCACGGTTTAAGTGACGGCAATTGTTATTATTTTGAAAATTCGCTGTGAATAGTACAAATAAGATGTAAATACAACGAGCGCGTGCGTGCGCCTATGCATGTGTGTGTGTGTGCGTGTAACTGTGTTTATTGTTTTCGACTGTGCCGCGTGAGTATGCGTGCCGATGTTGCCACCTGACAAGTATTTTCGCATTTATCGTTATCGCTAGTGCCGATATTAACTGTAAGCGATATATATCTACTTGTTGCAAAATTGCGGCTTATCTAAATCCGTTATCTTTGAATTCCCGGTTTTCCATGGTCAAAATTAATAAATGAATAACAATGAAATAAGTACATATGTGTGGACATTTGTGTGTCATCGTTGCATGCTCGATTAATTGATCTTATCTAATCATTTGTTGGTCGCACACGCATTCATATTGTTTATATTATAAATTTGTCAATTCACTTTTTTAATATTTATCAGTTATAAATTTGAGCGCAGAGCTTGAAGAGCGAGAGAGGGAGAGACAGATAAAGAGGGAGAGAGCTTTTGGCCGAGAGAACGTTTGAAGTAATAGAATGCTATTCCGAAAACAGCTGCGATCAGTACGAAAAATAACGACGACCTATCTAGATGTAACATTATTGAACGGCATCAGACGGATGACCGATACGATCAAGTTGCGCAAATTGGCCACAAAACCGCCCATATTGAAAGCGCTGACCAGGCCAGCGGTTGGCATTAATGGCTGCTCCCAGCCCCAGCCAGATCAGATGAAAATCACGTTTAGGGAGCTCGTGTTCTCGGCTCATCGCCACACGCCCAGCGAGCAGGATGCTCGAGAGGATGAGGAATACAATGTAAGCCAAGCTCCTGGATGGATCTGCATAGATCTCATATTATTAATGCTGTCATCGCTTGCAGGCTGACATTGAGGAGCTGACAAAGCTGCAGTCGAACCGGGAGAGCATACAGAACTCGGTCAACAATCGGTGCGATACTTTGGCCATAACATTGAAGTATCTGGAGCGGAGTGGCCTCTCCTTGAAAGATGTGGAGCAGCTGTCCGTTATTCATGTAGCTGGCACCAAGGGCAAGGTACGTAGCTTCCGCCGCCCCGCTCCGCCCCTTGTCACTTTCCCTGTTCAATAAACAATTGAAAATTAACACTAAGTAGAGCAGTCCCAAAACAATAACAAAAAAGAAAGAAAAACAAAAACAAATCACAGAAATAGTTTCATGTCTGAACGCAGCTACACAAAAAAAAAAAAACAAAAAAAACATTTAAGTAGTAGGAAGTTGATATAAAAAGTTTATAAACTATTCAAAGATTTTGCATATTTTGCTGACCAAAAGATTAGATTGGGTTAAATTTTCATTAACTTTACTATCTATTGATGAGCTCTAAGCATTTGACGATTCCAAATTGATTTAAAAGCCAAACGGAATTTGTTAGAGTTTTTAATTTTTGTTTTTAATTTCAAACTTTTACACATAACCTAAAAACTTTTATTTTATATTTGAATATATTTATTATACCCTGAACCCATTGAAAATGGGAAATCAGGGTATATTGGTTTTGTTAAATGTATGTAACAGGCAGAAGGAGGCGTGGCAGACCACATAAAGTATATATATTCTTGATCAGGGTGACGAACTGAGTCGATTTAGCTCTGTCCGTCTGTCTGTCTGTCTGTCCGTCCGTCCGTCCGTCCGTCTGTCCGTCTGTCCGTATGTATAAACGCGTCGATCTCAGAACCTATAAGAGCTAGTTTTTTTTTTTTTCATATTTTATATTTTATTTTGTATTTTATATTTTATATATTTATATATTTTATATTTTATATTTATATATTTTTTTTTATTTTTTTCATATTTTATATTTTATTTTGTATTTTATATTTTATATTTTTATTTTTATATTTTATATTTTATATATTATTATATTTATATATTTATTTATTTTTATATTTATATATTTTTTATATTTTATATTTTATTTTTTATATTTTATATTTTATATTTTATATTTTATATTTTATATTTTATATTTTATATTTTATATTTTATATTTTATATTTTATATTTTATATTTTATATTTTATATTTTATATTTTATATTTTATATTTTATATTTTATATTTTATATTTTATATTTTATTTTTTATTACATTACATTTTATATTTTATATTTTATAATTTATGTATTATAAATTATATATTTTTTATATTTTATATTATTTTAAAAAAAGTTAAATTCACTCTTTAAAAAATATTCTTAATTCTTGTTATTTATATTTATTTTATTATTTATTTATTTAATTTTTATTCTATAAAAGTTTATTGTGAAATTAGAGTCAGAAAATTATCTAGATTTCTGAATTTTGTCTAAGCTAGTCTCAAAAATGTTGCGATATTTGAACTGTAAAGTTAAAAATGTAGCAAGATTTAATATTCCATATTTTATGTGGAACATTTAAAAAATTTATAATGAAAATAATAAAAAAAAGCATTAGAAAAAGTTTTTAAGTATTATATATTAAAATATTTATAAAAATTGTTTCCTATGTTTTTATTATATATTTTTATTATTTTGCATCTTAATCTTTTTAATTTTGCAATCTTTTTTTTTCATTTTTTATAAATAATAAATGTCTGTTTCAAATTATTATTATTTAAAAATAAATATATTTTTTTTAATTTTTATATTTTTTAAAGTAAATTTATAATATTTATTTTTTTTAAATTTTTTGTATATCAAATTTTTGTTTTCATATATGATATATTTTTCAAAATATATTTAGTCTTCAACTTATTTGTTTTTATTCATTTTATATACAAAATCTATTTATTATTTTTTTTTTTTTCAACCATTTTTTCTTTATACAATTTATTTATTTACTTTAGTATAAATTTAATTATTTATTTTATATTTTTATTATTATTATTTTTTATTTTTTTATGTATTTTATTTTGTATATTTTTTATTATTTTTTATATTTTTGTTATATTTTTTAATATTTTTTATTATTTTTTTTATCTATCATATTTTTATAATTGTTTTTTTTTATGTATATATTTAATAAAATGTATTTTATATTGTTTTTATTCATATTTCATATTTTTAAAATATTTTTTAATATAATTTATATTTTATATATATAATATATATTTTATTTATGCATACATATTTTGTTTCTAATAATACTTCCTAGTTACCTTGGAGCTCAGCTCTTGAAAATATAGTTTCCATATGCACAGAGCTTTCATAGGTAGCCATATTTTCTCGCAGTGCATGGCACTGGCTTGATTAACATGTCCATTGACAACTGCCAACTGATAGCTGATAGCTGGGAAGTGATAAGTGTTAATTGTATATTTCTATAGCGAATGCACTCTGAGCTCGATTCGATTTCAACTATTCGAGCTGATTTGCTTCGATTCGATTCGATTCGATTTGATTTTGATTTTGGTTTCATTTTGATTTTGTTTAGGGCTCAACTTGTGCGCTGACCGAGTCGATACTGCGGCAGTATGGAGCACGGACGGGCTTCTTCAGTTCGCCGCACTTGGTGTCGACGAACGAGCGCATACGGATCGATGGCGAGCCGCTGGCCAAGGCGAAGTTCACGCATTTCTTCAGGCAGGTGTACAATCGTCTGCTGTTCCATCGGGAGCATGAGCGGGACATGCCGGCGTTCTTCATGTTCCTGACCATCGTCGGGTTTCATGTGTTCATCGCTGAGCGCGTGGATGTGGTGGTGCTGGAGGTGGGCATGGGCGGTGAGCTCGACTGTACGAACATTTTGCGCAATGTGCGCACGGCGGGCATCACATCCCTATCCCTGGAGCACACCCAAGTGCTGGGCAACACCATGAAGCAGATCGCCTGGCAGAAGGCGGGCATCATCAAGCCGGGCGCCCATGTCTACACGCATGTGACGCAGCCGGAATGCCTGCAGGTGATACGGGATCGGGCAGCCGAAAAGAATGCCCATCTCATCCAGGTGCTCGACACCGAAGAGCTATTCAAGCTCAACAAATGCTCCGACTTCCTGGATAGCTGCAACGACTATGTCCGCCTCAATGGCACGCTGGCCACTGAGTTGGCCTACGACTGGCTGCGTCAGTCAACGGGTCGCCTGCATCGCCACTATCCCGTCAACTGGTCGCAGCTCAGCGCCGAGGTGTTGCGCGGCATCCGCCAGGCCAACTGGCCCGGTCGCTGCCAGCTGGTGGAGTACGAGAACATGCGCGTCCATCTAGATGGAGCCCACACAGTGGAGAGCATACACATCTGCTGTGCTTGGTATCTGAAGAGCACCAAATCAAGGTATGCTATAAAGGTGCCAAATGATATAGTATATGGATGATATATGATTTATATCTATATCTATCTATATCTATCTTTATCTATCTATATCTATCTACATCTATCTATATCTATCTTTATCAATCTATATCTATATATATCTATCTATATCTATCTATAGCTATCTATATCTATCTACATCTATATATATCTATCTATATCTATCTATAGCTATCTATATCTATCTATATCTATTTATATCTATCTATATCTGTCTATATCTACTTATATCTATATATATCTATCTATACTGACTATACTATCAATACTGGCCATACTTTATCATATCATATCACTATCCATACTATCTATACCATCATAACTATCTATATCTTCCATTTTGGATAAGATTGCCTTCTCTATATCTACTATCTATAGTGCTTATGCCATCTATACTATATCATACCACCCACACAATCTATACTATGTCTACTACTAAATCTATTTTCTATCTACATTAAATCGGTTCTCTTTATCACACATACTATCCATACACTCTATAATATCTCTCATCTATACTGTTCTTATGATCCTCCGACTATCTATACTTTCTGTACCACCTTTAGTATGCATACTTTACCTATCCATCAATCCAATCTATCCCATTCATACCATCCCTGACATCTTAACTATCTATACCTATAATATATCTTATAGCTGTAGATTCTATAAATATATTCTTTTTACCATCCATACTACCTATACTATCTATAATATATATTTTATCTATACTATTCTTACGATTCATACTCTATTTACTATCTATTCAACCTATATTATCTATGCATACCATCCATACCATCCATTGCAACTATACTATCTATACTATTTATACTATCTATACTATCTATACTATCTATACTATCTATACTATCTATACTATCTATACTATCTATACTATCTATACTATCTATACTATCTATACTATCTATACTATCTATACTATCTATACTATCTATACTATCTATCTATCTATACTATCTATACTATCAATACTCTCTATACTATCTATACTATCTATACTATCTATACTATCTATACTATCTATACTATCTATACTATCTATACTATCTGTACTATCTATACTATCTATACTATCTATCTATCTATACTATCTGTACTATCTATACTATCTATACTATCTATCTATCTATACTATCTATACTATCAATACTCTCTATACTATCTATACTATCTATACTATCTATACTATCTATACTATCTATACTATCTATACTATCTATACTATCTATACTATCTGTACTATCTATACTATCTATACTATCTATACTATCTATACTATCTATACTATCTATACTATCTATACTATCTATACTATCTATACTATCTATACTATCTATACTCTCTATACTATCTATACCATCAATACTCTCTATACTATCTATACTATCTATACCATCCATGCCATCTATACCATCCATACCATCTACACTGTATCTACTCTCCATACCATCTGTGCTATCCATACTATATCCACTTTCCATACCATCTAACTTCAACTATCTATTATATTATAATCTTTTCCCATTTGCAGTCGCAATCCAAGCATTTTGGTCTTCAATCGCACAGGTGACACGGATACAAAGGCGTTGCTGCAGGTGCTGCAGCAGTCGTGCAGCTTCGATATGATTTGCTTTGTGCCCAACCTGTCCAGTGCCAAGGCCAATGATCCCAACCAGACGAGCGTCTGCTACAGCGATGAGGCGCAGCGGGAGCGAGCTAACCTGATCGCTGCCACCTGGCAGCAGCTGTGCTACGACAATCAGCAGGTCAATAATGGGCGCATGTATAATACGATCTGGGATGCATTCGTTGAGATGCGCACACGTTATCCGGCCCATATAGAACTGGATGTACTTATCACGGGCTCCATACATCTGTTGGGCGCTGCCATTTTGACGCTGAACGAATTCCATTTGGAGGCGAAGCCAACGAATGGAAACAACACCTGAGTGAAAACACCTGCTTTGCTCTGTAATTGAAAGCTCTAGATTGTAGACTAGATATTTTTTTATTATAAACATTTCCTTTCCATGCGCTTGAAATCTTAGAGTCGTAATCTGAGTTTGTTTAAACTGAGCGGCCAAATCATTGCTGCCAATAGTTTCTGCTGTCTGGCCGCTCTGCAAGTAACTGTAACTTTAAGACCTAATCCCAGTGTTCCATGTAATGTAATTAAATGCTGTATATATGGTTGACAAATATACAACAAATATGACAAATATTTATTCGAGTCTTTGGTGATACTTGAGAGCTGAGCTATGCACATGCAGCTTAAGTTAAACAAGAGCTCACCCAATATAACAAACCGTCGGCAATAGTAGATATGAACCTTAAAACACGTTTTAAAAAAAATAGAAACACCGACGGCAAGGCGCATTTGCGATGCGGACGTTAATTTCACGACAGGCAACACTGGCTGAATGCGCGGCTGGCACCTGAGTGCGAGCTGCAGCAGGCTGTTCTGTTGCCAGTTGCCTGCGACAGGGTTGTTTGGGCAGTGCCCGTCGACCAATCAGCGACGGCGACAGCGACAGCGACGGGTGTGCGAGCGAGCCAGCTAGCTGGCTGTGTGTGCCGTGTGTTTGTAAAAACAAAATGGCTAACGCGTAACGGAAGTAGGACTTGGCGTTGGGGGCGAGCGAGATGGCAGCATAGTTGACTGATTAAATCAAAGCTAAATGAGATGTTAACATGCCAGGCGAGTTGTGTGTGATGAGGCGGGATTGGCGGGGCCGGAGCCGGGGACGGGGACGGGGTCGGGATTGGTGGTTGGGCGGCTGCCATTGCCGACTTGTGGGCGCTGCGACTGCCGGCTGTGCACGCTAAACTGTGCCGTTTACAGCAACAAATCGTGTAATTCACTTTTTTCTAGTCGCTGTGTGTCTCTGTGTGTGTGTGTGTCTGCGTGTGTGTGTGAGCCTTGCGCTGCGCTAAAAGGATTAATAAACGTTCGCATTTCAGTTGTTCATTTGACTTTGCGCTTAACGGTTCAGCTGCCAGCGTTGCCAGAAATTCAATTAAACTCAACTACATAAACAACAAATATGCAGAGCATCAAATAAGTGAAAGCTACTCAGCGACTGCCGACGGAATTCCCTTGGAACAAAGCAAACAACTTTTTTTTTCAATATTTGTTTTTCAAGTGTTCAAGCGTCGAAATAAACGTTAAAGGATTTGAAAAACCAAAACGTAATGTTACCTGAATTGCTTTGAATTAGGTGAAACAATTCTCAAGAATTTGTGTGTTCAAAGTTCAAAGTTGAAAGTGCCAAAGCCATCAAGATGCAAAGTTCAAAATCGTTTCTAATACGCGATCTACTCGGTGACCTAATCAATCGTCGACAAACGGATTCCGGTAAGTAAACTTTCCAATTGGCAGTGGATGGGGGTTTCTATCTAAAAGTCTTGCAAATATATCTTCTCTCTTTCTCTCTCTCTCTCTTGATCGAAGATACTTGAGAGTGCTTAATTCGAATAGGCTGAGATGATTAGATATGATTGTCCCTAATAGTTCCATCATCTAACTGTTACCTGTTATCGGTTGTCTGTTATCGGTTATCTGTCTTCTATGTTTTATCTTCTGTCTTCTATCTATCCACTGTCTTCTATCTTTTATCTTCTGTCTTCTATCTATACTCTATCTTCTACCTTCTGACTTCTTTCTGCCATCTTCCTTCGTCTATCTTCTATCTTCCATCTTCTATCTTATAACACACACACACACCCTCACACACACACACACACGCCCACACACACGCAAGTTGAAAGCAATTAGCTACTAAATAGTTGTAATTGTTGAGCTAAACTTTATTTAATGTCATGCATAATTAGAGGACAAATGCAAACAGAGAAACACAAAGCTTAAGTCATACAAATGCGAGAGCACCTGAGGCTATTTGATACCCTGTAATAACCATATGCATGGGTATATTGACTGTGGAAAACGACTTGAAGTCTGAAAGACTTGAAGTTCAGACTAGGAAGTTCAGATGATGAAGCATTTCTATTAAGTCAGCTTCTGCTTCAAATTCTTATTTTTCTATCTTCTAAACATTTTTAGTTGAAATTCGACGTAGCTTTCTACATCTCTCTCCGCTCTCTCTTATCTCTCTATCTTTCTTCTCTCTCTATCTTTCTTCTCTCTCTCTCTTTCTTCTCTCTCTCTCTCTCTCTCTCTCTCTTCTCTCCCTCTTTCGTCTCTCTCTCTCTCTTTCTTCTCTCTCTCTCTCTCTCTTTATTCTCTCTCTCTCTTTCTTCTCTCCCTCTTTCGTCTCTCTCTCTCTCTCTCTTTATTCTCTCTCTCTCTCTCTTTCTTCTCTCTCGCTATCTTTTTCTCTCTCTCTCTCTCTCTCTCTCTCTCTCTCTCTTATCTTCTTTCTCTCTCATATCTTCTTTCTCACTGTTATCTTCTCTTTCTCTATCTTCTATTTCTCTATCTTATGTCTTTCTCTTCACTATCTCTTCTCTCTCTCTCTCTATTCTCTCTCTCTCTCTCTTTCTCTCTGTTTCTCACTCTATCAATATCTTTCTTTATCTCTCTGTCTCTTACTTTCCATCTTTCTCTCGCTTTTTCTGCGTCTCTCTCTCTCTCATTACTTGTCTATATTTCTCTCTCCGTCTCTCTCTTCTTTTTTCTTTCTTTCTCTGCTTCTCTCTCTCTCTCTGTCTTTCTCGTTCTGCTATGCGAGTTTTCCCTTCATATTCTCTCTATATCTCTCTCTTTCTCTCTCTTCCCTTTTACCTTTGCTAGCTAAAACCATTTCCATAGCATACTTCTGTGCAGATTCTAGGGTATCTATTAGTCGTGTAGCCTATACGTGTTGTCCTTTGTTTGGTGTTAAGAATTTACATAGCATTGTTTTCACATTCTGGTCGTTGTTGTTGTTGTTGGCTGATTCCGGGGCTAAACAATCAAAGTTCTTGTACGTGACAAATTGCTCGAGCGCGAGTTACGAGCACAACAACAACAACAACAACAACAGCAACAACAACAACAACAACAACAACAACAAATTAAATTATTGCCTCAAGCAATTGTTGCTTCAACTGTATGCACACGCCTCACTGCACCACCCAACCCAACCCAATCCAACCCAACCCAATCCAACCCAACCCAACGCCTTAGCCCTTCGCCCTCTCAATTTTGTTGCTAAAAGTTTTGTTGTCGTTTCTAATTGTGGCGAGGTGTGAGATTTAAATGCCAGCGGCCAATTGCTCAGCGGTTTGACACAGAGCAGTATGTGTGGGTGGTTGGGTGGTGCATGTAAAGTGCCAGCTAATTGGCCGGCGCACAGCAAAGTAATGCGAGACAATTAAGAAAGAGGCGAGCTGAAGCTAAGGCTGCTGCTGCGGCTGCGGCTGCGGCTGCGGCTGGGGCTGGGGCTGAGGCTCTCCCTAAAGCCCAAGCTGAATTCCAACTTAGTCCGAACCAATTCACGCTGAATCCCAAGGACAACATGAATTCCAAGCTCCAATCCAAGCCGAAGAATGAAACCTGAAGCCCAAGGCTCTAGCCTCTCGCACAAGCCTCAAGTCTGAAGCCTCTACTCTAAGCCTGAAATCCAAGCTCAACCGTTAGCCTCAAGCTCACTTCTCTAACCAAGCCTCAAGCTCAAGCGCAAGTTAAGGCACACGATGAAGCTGGAACTGAAATTGCGACTGAGGCTCTGGTCCAAACTAGAGTCTACGCTAAACTGTAGCCGGAACCGAAGTCTAAGCAAAGTCCCAAGAATAATTTGTATTCTCAAGCTCAAGCTAAAACACAATACGAAGACTCAAACTCAAGCCCAGTTCAAAGTCTTATGCTCAATCCTCAAGTCATAGCCTCAAGCTGCACTTCCAAACCTCTAGAGAAATTTCAAGCACAAGCCTCAGCCCAAGCTTCAAGTTGAAGCCTTAAATCTTAAGTCCAAGCCTTAAGTCTCAAGCTGAAGTCCAAACTGAAGCTCACGCCCGACTTCAAACCCAATTCTAAGCCCAAGCTCTAGTTAAAGCTGAAGTCCATCTGAAGTCCATGCTGAAACTGAGCTCCAAACTCTAGATGTAGCCCAAGCAAGGCGTTGAACCCAAGACCGAGCCTAAGCTGAAGCCTAAGCTGAAGTCTAAGCTGAAGCCTAAGCTGAAGCTTAAGCTAAAGCCTAAGCTGAAGCTTAAGCTAAAGCCAAAGCCCAAACCTCCAGATGATGTCCAAGCCCAAGCCGAGGCCCAAGCCCTTGTAGCAGGCAGCAGTAGGCGTGGCTAATATCTGTGTTAAGCTAGCAATGTTAGTCTGCCTGTTTGACGGTTGTCCTTCTGTCCTTCTGAAAGCAGTCAACAACAGCCGCATGGATTTAGCTCTGTTCGTCTGTCACTCTAGAGGCTGCAGCCTTCGGCGTGGACATGGGCTTGAGGCTTGAGCTTGGAGATTCATTCGTCTTTCCGCCTAGATAACGAAGGATATAACGACTTGAAGTGTGAAAAGTTCTGCCTTCAGCATTTCTTGATCAAGATTTGTTTCAAATAATCGATAAGTTTCGATAATGTTGCCATGTAATCGATATCAGATTGAACTATTGTATATGGAGTATATGTCATAGATGCAGAGAGCTAGAGTTACTAAATATATATATGTGTGTGTGTGTGCGTGTATGGATTAGGGTATCTATTCGTCGAGCGCGCCAACTAACTCGTGGGTCACTTTTCTTGTTTTTCTATTAGGATATTCTGGAGACAAATTAGCTTTGCTTTAAGTTGACACTAAAACTAAATCTTTCTCTCTCTCTCTATCTCTCTCTCTCTCTCTCTCTATATATATATATATATATATTATATTAGTTTTCGTGTCAACATACAGCTGTGTTCATAAAAATAGTAGTGCGACTAAAATTCATAGAAATAGTAGTGCTACTTTCAAAACAATTTAAATATAATACAATTTACAATTTAAATAAATATACATAACAAAATTTTGTTGTCCAACATTTCATTCGCACTACTATTTTTATGAATTTTAATCGCACTACTATTTTTATGAACACAGCTGTATGTATACATATAAATAGTTATATACATAAACATATATATATATAGATATACACATATACATACATATACATACATGTATATAGGTTACATATATATATATATATATATATATATATATATCTATATAAATATATATTGTATTTGGCTTGTGTCTCAGAGTCAAGTACCCATTAAATGGCAATTGTGCCGCAAATTGATACGACGTGACTTTTTGATCGAAAATATAAAAAGAAACTCACTTGAGACGAGCCACACACGCTGCTTCACACACACACACACACACACACACACACACACACACACACACACACACACACACACACACACACGTGCATAATTGAATCATCATTCACATGTTCTATGCTCTCTCCCACTCCCACTCCCACTCCCACTCTCTCTCTCTCTCTCTCTGTCTTTATCTAAGTTGTTTAAGAAGTCAAAAAGCATTTGGGGTTAAAATATAAAAATAATTTCCGCAGCGCAAATATGATATATATTTGAGATATATATATATGCATATATATAGTATGTGCATATACATATGTATTTATAAATAAAAATCAAGTAGAATCCTTGCTGAGTACACGTGAACTGCCGCTGCCGCTGCTGTCGCTGCTCGCCTCCTGCTGGTGGTTGTTTTTTTTTTTTTGCTTTCGTCCTTTGACCGTAAATTCCAATAGGAAGGAAACAATTGAGCGTCTCGAGCGAACACGTGAATTTAATCAGGCAGTCCCGCAGCGCATATATATAGAAAGGATATATATAAATCTATATAAGGATATGCGCATCGGATATAAATAACATGTTGATTGACTCAATGGGCACAAATTCCGCTCTTCCTGCTGCCTCTCCACTTGTCTTGTCTTCTTTTTGTGTTTTTTTTTAATGGACACGAACCAACGCCCACTTAATGCCACGCCCCCACACAGCACTCAGCTTGCGTTGTCTTTGCGTCCTGTGGTCACAGCTGGCTGGTAATGAGTCCAGCCTCTGGTTATCCACTGCGCCTGGCCAAAGTGCCTGCACGCGCTCATCTTTCAATACTTGGAAACTCTTAACCTCTCAGCCGCAGCCTCGGCATCAGCATCAGCATCAGCCTCCGCCTCAGCTTCATCAGTGAGCATCTCTTGGCCCAACCTCTCAGCCTCTTTGACTCTTTGCCTCTTCGAGCAGGGAACGCATTAACGACACGCTGCGCTTAAAAGCATGCTACATTCTATTTATAGATTTCTTGATCTCGTGCTGCGCTTTGGGAATGAGAGCAGTCTCATATTCGATAAGTAATTGAGCTAATTTTAAAGAGAAAGAGAAAGAGAGATGGGGAGCTTAAAAGATACAGAGAGAAGGAGTGAGTTGCAGAGATATATAGATAAAGAGAGAGAGAGAGAGAGACAGAGAGAAGGAGATATGTAGAGAGCAAGAGAGAGGGAAAAGAAAAAAAAGAGGAAGCGAAAGAAAGAGAAAGTGAAAGAAAGAGAGAGAGAGAGAAAGAAAGAGAGAAAGAGACAGAGCAAGAGACAGAGGAAGAGACAGAGATAGAGACAGCCAGAGAGAGAAAGAGAGAAATAGAGAAAGAGAGAAAGAGAGAAAGAGAAATAGAGAGAGAGAGAGAGATAGAGACAGAGAGAGATAGAGATAGAGAGAGGTAGAGAGAGATTGAGAGAGATAGAGAGAGATAGAGAGAGATAGAGAGATATATAGAGAGAGATATATAGAGATATAGAGATAGAGATCGATAGAGAGAGAGAGGAAGCTAGAAAGACAGAGAGCGAGAGAAAGGGAATGCGAGAGAGGGAAAGAGAGGGAAAGAGAGAGAAAGAGGGAGAAAGATAGAGACAGAGGGAGAAGAGTGACCCAGCCTGCGGGAGAAAGAGGGACTGTGAGACAGGGAGAGAGTGACAGACAGATAGAAACATAGAGAAAGAAAGGGGGGAGAGAGAGGTGGCAAGAGTGAGAATAGATAGACAGAGGAAGACAGGAGGAGACGGAGAGATACTGCGAGAGACAGCAAAGGAGAGAGAAAGGGAGAGAAAAAGATAGACGCAGAAGAGTAATAAGCTGACAGAGAATAAGGGAGAGGAGCAAGAGGGATACCTTTATAGTTCGTCTTACTTGGCATTCTCAAAAGTTATAGCTGAAGATTTCTTTGACTCTTTTCTCTACAATCTATTCGCTTTCCTTCCCGTTGCTTCACTCTCACTCATCATCTGCCTAGTTCTCGCTGTTCTCATGATTGGAAGCTGAAGCCATGTCAAAGATTAGGGTCAGGCGGCATCGTCTGCGTTTGTTCCGTAGTTCTCATTGAAAAGCTTTCTTGATTTCAAGAGAGATCTGCGCTGAGACTCGCTGATAGGTCAGAAGCAGACTTGGAAGACTTTTATCCATGCCCCCAAAGACTTAGTTCTTATGAAATATATGCAATCTCTTTATGTCTCGCCCCGACAGAAATCGAATTGTCTAACGATGACTCGGACATAGACATTGAGGATCGGTCGACACCAGACTCGACGGCTCATGGCTGCCAGCAGGAGTTGCTGCTGTCGCATCACTACAACCACAACGAGGAGTCGAGCGTGGGTTCCTGCGGCACTGTTACACCTGGACCGGGCTCTGGTTCCGGCGGTGGCGGCGGCGGCGGCTTAAGCGCTGCTGCCGCTGCAGCGGGCATGGCAGCGGGTCTGCTGGCTGCAGCTGCTGTGGGCGGTGGTGGCTCTGGTGCAGCCGGTGGTGGCGCTGGCGGCGACAATGGCTGCTCGGGTGGCGGCAATGCCGTTGGCAGCGGCAGCTACGCCGAGCACAAGCTGCAGCTGAGCAAGAGTGGCCGCAAGCCGCGACGTCGACGCACAGCGTTCACGCACGCGCAGCTGGCCTATTTGGAGCGCAAGTTTCGCTGTCAGAAGTATTTGAGCGTCGCCGATCGCAGCGATGTGGCCGAGACGCTGAGTCTGTCAGAGACGCAGGTGAAGACCTGGTACCAAAATCGCCGGTAAGTTGCAATTGGCCCAAAGCTCCACAGTCTTTCTACTACTTTTTTTTATATTTTCCCATTAAATTTAAATTTTCTACAATTTTCATTTCAAAATATGTTTGCGCTTGAAAGTAGACTACATTTTTTTCTTCGCATTCAATTGGAGCTTGAAGTCTAGCTGTCTCGCTCGCACTCGCTTATTAGTGATAGGCAGCTCGTTGCTATTTAACTGCTCTAAGCCTGTCTCTCTCTCTCTCTCTCTCTCTCTCTCAGCACTAAGTGGAAGCGTCAAAATCAGCTGCGTTTGGAGCAGCTGCGCCATCAGGCCACCTTGGAGAAGGACTTTGTGGTGCAGGAGAATGGCGGCGGCAATGCGCTCGGCTGCTGTCCCAGCGGCTTGTCCAGCTCGTTCAGTGCCGCCGCCGCAGCCGCTGCTGCCGCTGCCGCTGGCAATCCGTGCAACTTCTTGACCTCGGCCGCCGCGGCTGCCATATTCCGCAATGTGAGCTACGTGCACGGCTGTCCCATGTAGAAGAGCGGCGAGCGCCAAGTCATTTCCCAATACAAAATCCAACCAGATTCCAACCAAATTCCATGCTTGCCTATGTAAATATGATGATGATGATGATTGAGATGATGATGAACTTGTTTTTTTTTGTGCAATACGAATCTTGATTTCTAACTTGATGTCTACTTCAATGCGTAATCGAATTATCGATTTTGCGCATTTATCGATAAGTGTATAAGAATATCCCAATTTCCCTTTCGCCTGCTCTAATCAGTAAACCCTAGGCTTAGTCAAAATTATCTGTAATATATACTCGCACACACACACACGCACACGCACACACACACACAAACTCTACTCGTATGTAACGGTTATAACAAATTGTGAACTTTGTGCACTCGATAAACGATAACTTTTTTTTTGAAAAATAAAAATTGAATTACGTATTTGAAGAAAGAAAGAAAAACAAAAATGTTCGTTATGAAAATATTAAAGTGTGATTTTCTTTTGGGTACAAATGTTGGGATATGATGAGGATAATATGAGAAATTTAGGAATTGGGGTTTGAACGAGCTACGCATATTTTATTAACTATTCCGAACTGTCGGCACGTTTTAGATTTTTGCCTATTCCAAAAATGAAGCACAGAATCTGTAGACTTTTTTTGACCAAAAACAGAATGATGTCGCAGCCCGCATATTACTTAGACCTGGCACCCTCCGAGGCTTTCTCTTGTTGCCAAAGCACTGTTACGATTGAGGACATAAAGATAAAGTCACCGAAGGCGAAGCTGAACAAGATTACAACAAAACAAGTTTCTAGCTCTTATAGGTTCCGGGATTGACGTGTTCACACATACGGACGGACGGACAGGCGGACAAGACTATATCGACTCAGGTCATCATAATGATCAAGAATACATATACTTTACGGTGTTTGCCACGCCTCATTCTGCCTTCTGTTATATACATTTCAGGGTATAATTATCTATACAAACGTATAATATCTGGAGTGGGGATTATTCAGATGGGCACAAAATTGATTCATTCAAGAATAAAAAAATAAATTTAAAAAAATTATTTCCCATTTTCAATGGTTTCAATTTAATAAAATAGAGAGAGAAAGGCTTAAATGCAATCAATATAGCCAAGATTAGCTAGTCAGAAGAGCAGGCTTTAAGCACTTATAGAGATATTATATAGAGATATACAGAAATAATATATAAAGTTATTTTTAAGACATTTATTTCAAAATGGCTAAAATTTCTATATTAAATATACTCAATATTTAAGATTATAAACAATATTCCATGAAACATCCAAAGCAAATTAGTTCATATAGGAAATAATCCAATTCGATTTAAAGTCTCGTTAAAAAAAAAACTATCGATAACAAGTTTAGATATTGCTTTAGATGCAGTCATTTACCGTTTCTTTCCTGTGGCAGTTGCAAGTAAACGTTGCCAGCTGCATTTCCGATTGTGCAGAGCATTGAGTCTCATGCTTAAAAATCAACTTGAGCGAATGATACAAAACGATATCAATTTGTCGCTATATAGTAGTAAATGGCATGCTATGTGCATGCAGCCAATACATACGCACACGCTCATGTATATATATGTGTGTATGTGTGTGTGTGTGTGCATGTAAAAGTTAGATTGGGCTGAATCGGGTGGCATGGCAGCCAACCGGAAAACAAGCAACAACACTGCTTGCAATTAAAACGGGCCGCAAAAGAGCTTGCGCATATGGCAAACGTTCGGGCCAGAGCGAGACAGCAATAGTGACAGCAGCCAGCAGCCAGCAGCATACTGCTTGACTGTGGCTGCGCTGCCCTTCAGCAGCCAGCGACGTCGCGTCGCAGTCAACTTTTGTGGTTAGATTTTCATGCACATTTAGCTCGCGATGATGGGGGGGCCAGAGCACAAAAAGGACGAGAAATGTTTAGCCACAAATTGAATCTGCGGCGAGTCAGTTAACAAGCAGCGCACGGCGACACTGAGTGCGAGCAGGATGCACTGTCATGTGCTAGACAAGTGCAGAGCGACAGAGCAAGAGAGAGCGAGAGGGGGAGGGGGAGGGGGGGCTGTAGTCATAGTTCGAGTGGCCGCAACGGAAGCAGCGCAGCAGCAGCACAGAACGCTAATTAAAAAGACACTTGAACTGGATGCGACGTCGGCGGCGACAGCGACGTCAGCGGCGATGGCGAAAAAAAAGCAAACTAAAAAGTGAAACGAAGGAGTGAGAGAGAAACAAGTTAACTTTACCGTTGTAGCGACGCTGCATTACAGTTATCCATGAAATTGTCTATGAAATGTGAATGTAATTAAATGAATAAAATGCAAGCAGACTTCAACCACGCCCCCTCAACCCCTTCCTGCTCCCCGTCTCCCCATCTCCCACATTCCGCATTCAGTTTCGTTTGCCTTTGCGAACTTATTTCTGTTTGCGGTTCATTTGCGCAGCCATTGAAAACTCAATTGCATTTTTTAATTGGTACATTTTATGTCTGCCATCCTTTGAGTGGCAAAGGAAGTCGGAACACTGCAGTGCTCAGCAGTGGCTGCCACTTTGATTTGTATTTATTTAATGAGTTATTAATTGCATTAAGCTTTGATTACAATTTGCACAAATGCCAATCCAACGTCAAAACTAAAGCTCAAAAGGCCGCTCCAAGGCAAAGGCCTTTGCCCAAAAGTTGCCTTTTATTTTCGCCTATGCATAGAGCGCGCTTAACTAAGCCAAGCTGACTGCTATGATGGCACTTGAGCTGACTAAGCTGCCTGAGCTGCCTGAGCTGCTGCTGCTGCTGCTGACTGAGCTGTTCCTTTGCCAGACTTGAGCTGCTGCCATAGCTGACTGCTATGACACTTAAACTGACTGAGCTGCTGCTGACTGAGCTGTTCCTTTGCCAGACTTGAGCTGCTGCCATAGCTGACTGCTATGACACTTGAGCTGACTGAGCTGCTGCTGACTGAGCTGTCAGTTGGCCAGACTTGAGCTACGTGAGTTGCTGCCATAGTTGACTGCTATGACACTTGAACAGACTGAGCTGCCTGTACTGCTGCCTGAGCTGCTGCCATAGCTGACTCAAGCTATGCTTTAATTTGTTTTATTTAAAAAAAAATTTTTTTAAATTTATTTATTTATTTTTATGCATTTTCCAAAAGAAAACAAGTAAGAAAACTATTTATTAGAGCAGAAAAAATTAAAGCTTGTAAAACTAAATTATAATTATATTTTTTTTTTTGAGCCGGTATCTAAATTATAACAAAAATCAAAATTGTATAAATCAAAAATGAATCTAAATACAAAATTTGGAGACTCTAGATCGAAAGATGTACGAGATATAATTTAATAACTTAATTTCGATGAGGTTTTTAATCGATAACAAATAAAACGGGATTAGTAATCGATTTTCTTAAACAAACTTGATATGCGCATGCTATACAGGGACCTGCAAAAAAGTTTCAAGTACCCTACCTAGGTTCTGAGATCAAAACGTTCATACATACGGACAGACGGACGGACGGACGGACAGACAGACGGACATGACTATATCGACTCAGCTAGTCGTACTGATCAGGAATATATATATACTTAGTGGGGTCTGCCCATTGTATGTATGTATATATCTATGTATCTATGTATGTATATGGTTCATTATTTATCTGTTTCATTGAAAAACTTAATTGACAGCTTCAATTGCCAGCAAAAGCAACTTTTTCAGGTGTTTTAAAATGAGTTTTCTGCCCTCAATGAGAACTTTTTTTTTGCACCTGAGCAATTTAACGATAAATGCAACACACACACACAGACAAACAATTAGAGCCTGTTGGTGACATCAGCAACAACAACCACAGCAACAACAACCACCATCAGCATCATCATAAAGACAAGTGTTCAACACGCCCCGCGGCACAAACACAATTCGCAACATTTTTCCAAACGGATAATGACAAACATTTTAATCACAAAATGAAACCGAAACCGAATCCAAATCTGAATCCAAAACCGCAAAATCCACCACCAAAACGAGAAACAAGGAAACGGAGCAGGACAGCAAGAGAAGCGCAGGACCAGCGCCAACAAACGAAACACCACAGAGAAAGGTCCTGCAGACCAAACACCACTCGATGTCGCAAGTCAAGTGGGTTTGCGTTTTCTTCTTCTACATCTTGATGGTATTGTTGTTGTTGTTGTTGTTGTTGTTGTGTTGTTGTTGCACTGATATGACATAATCTGTGGCATTAACAACGCAACTTAAGAGCAATACAAAAAGAAACTTTTTGCTTTAAGTAAGTCATGAAGGGAAGTCATGAAATAGAAGATAATTTAAGAATTATTTCACATATGAAGAGAGACAGAGAAAGAGAGAGAGAGAGAGAGAGATATGAAGAGAGAGAGAGAGAGGTAGGTATACATCATGGATAGATGTTGAATAGAAATAGAATAGAGTTTAAATAGAGTCTAGGCTAGAGAACTGATATGGAACTGTTGCAAAAGATCATTATGATGATAATGTTAATGATAATGACAATGCTAATGATAATGCTAATCCTAATGCTACTGATAATGCTAATGAAAATGATAATGAGTATGTTAAGTTACTAGTAATGATGATGATGTATAATGATGTTAATGATAATGCCCATGATAATGATAATGCCCATGATAATGATAATGCCCATGATAATGCTAATGCCAATGCCAATGCCAATTCCAATGATAACTATGATGATAATGATAATGGCAATAATGATGCTACAAATAATGCTAATGAAAACGATAATAATATTGATAATGAGAAAAAGATGCTAATTATGATGACTCTAATGGTAATGATGATGCCATTAATAGCTATATATGTATGTAGAAATATTCGAATATACCCGACTGATCGATGTCTTGCTCGCAATGCCAAGCTACGTTGCTTTCTCTACGATGTCAATTCCAACACATCAAATCTACATAAATTCATAAATCCTCAGACTGATTCAGCATTTACTTGCTGACATACAAATATATACATTTTTTTAAACAAATTAAACTGCCAAAAACAAACTAAATCGAGCAGGATCTACAAAGAAACTACCCATGAGACACATACATAGAACCATATCATATAAACTGAGCCCAACTCGGAAACAGTGAGAGCGAGTTCGAGCTATCTGCGATCCATTGAGTCCGAAGCGAACTTGTTCGAAGTTGGCTTCAGACCCGATCAATTTCAATTTCTTGCCAGTTGATCGTTGTGCGTGGCAGAGATCGCAGCCAGCTTGACTAATCGTCGTCGGCGTCGTTGTCGTCAAGTGTTTCGCAGTTTGGATATCCGATTACAAGAACTAAGTCACATGATGGAGCCGTAAGTAGGCATTTAGCATATTTTGCATTTATTCTCAGAAATTGATTATGAAATCACAAAAAAGGCATTATGAATTTATATATATATATATAATACTGTTTGTTAGTTAGTTTTTGAATAGGGTATGCATTAGTCATCGAGATCGGAATAGGTGTCGACAGGCACCTGGAATATCTTGGGCTCCTCAACAAATTCAATCAGCTCCATGGTTTCGTTCTTAACGCGATTCAAAGTGTTCAACAGCTTGGTCACCTGACTGCCAACCTAAATATATTGATATATATATATATATATATAGATATATATAACTGATAAATTCTTTGAGCTCACTCTCTGTTTACCTGAGCAAACCAACGGCCATTGTGGTGAATCTGATAGAGTATGCTTGTTGACCAGCCGGTCATGGACTCCACATCGACGCGACGCATCTGAAAGAAGTGATCCGGATAGCCGGCCTCCTTGAGGTCCTCATTGTCGTTGAGCACCACCAGATTGATGAGGCGATTCATCGCCTCCAATAGTAGATTCAGCTCATTCATCTGGTTGGTATCCATATCGGGGAGGCTGAAGCTGGCCACCGATCCCATGGCCAAGGCAAGCTCCTTGAACTCACGATAGCGATGCATCGTTATCTCCATTTTCAAAATACTCCCAATCACCGACCAGAGCAGGCAAACGGTTATAGTCATACCATTTGGACTGGCACGCAAAAGCCCCAAAGACAGATAAAATTTATTGGTCTCCAAATCGGCGCCCACCTTTTCAAGTTGCTCCAGCAAATACTCCACGTGGCTATTCACCTAAGTGACAAAGAGCCAAAGATTATCTCAATGAAGATCTCTCAGTGCGGCGCCCGACTTACGCTAATTGGATCCTTGGTGTCTAACAGGCTCAGAACACGATGGATCAAGGTGCGCATGTCCTGCTTAGTTTCGACCGGGCCGTAAACCAGGAACAACAAGCAAACGGCCACGAATAGAGGACGCTGCTTGTCCACATCCCAATTGCGAGCCAATTTGCGAATCCCCTCGAAGCCAAGGACAATCTAATTGGCATTTGAGTTATAATAGAAGACCTCGAACTGATTCTCAATTATCGCTCACCTGATCCAGATCATTGGTCATGAAGATAACCAGGCACTTGTGCTGCAATGGACTGTTGTCCACCCAAGTGCGCATCTTTTCCAATGTGCAGAACTGACTGCGATTCATCTTGTTAATCTCAATTCGAAATTGGGCAAAACTTAAGTACGAGCTGTCAGAGAGCAAAAATAAAGAGTGCGTCATTGCGATAAACGATATACAATATACGATAAAAGATACGATATACGCAGAGCTGTTAAGATTTCCATTCAAATGGAATTTTTAACAGCTCTGGATATACGATTAAAGCAGTAAAACAGTAATAGCTGCTAGACTTCGCAAGCAAATATAAGTGATCTATATAGGTCTATCTAACATTCAAAATTTATCGATAAGTTATCGATAAGCAATGTTTATTCTGAACAAATGGTTGACTCACAATTTCACAAGTTCAACATTTTCTTACATTCAAATTACTTACCATTTTCTATTTTCGATAAGTTATCGATAGTCATTAATTGGCATTACTTCAATATTTTTCTATGCTTATTTACCATTTAATGTTACTATACACCAATCCAATTAATTTATGACAAATAATTGTGTCTTCTTTTTAATTATCTGTCATTCAACATTTATCGATAAGTTATTGTTAAGTAAAGTTTAAAAAGTCGTTTCTCAATTTTCATATAAGCTAAAGCTCAACAACTTCTTAGTTTTGCTCCACATACAACTTACTGCCGTTTTATATTTTCGATAAGTTATCGATAAATTACCTTTAGCTTGATTAGCTTGCCCCCTTCACAAAGTTATGGATAGTTTATAATTATCGTTAGCTTAACTAATCATATTCGCATCACGTAACCGTTGCGAACTCCTGATCTTAAAAACATGTTATTTACTATATTCGATAAGTTATCGATAAGCAATAATTATAATTTGCTTGGCAGGGCGTGACACAGCTTTTCTGCTTTGATATTCAACATCGACTTAACTCTAGTGTCATGGTTTATCATAGCTATTTTTCATTTTTAGCATATTCGATAACTTATCGATTAGCAACTATAGTCGTATGCTCCAATTTTTCGTATAGAGCTTCTGTCTGCCGCCAATAACTACACATATAAGTTTGGAATGCCAAGAATTCTGCTCACCCCGCCTCTTCCGCCATCCATAAAACATAAACACATTCGTGATATCAGTTTAATGGGAATTGTGTCTATGTTTATGGCAAAAGTGACTTGCCTGGCATTCCTCGATAAAAAAACAAACAAACGAAATCAAAGCTATGGCAAATTTTGTTTAGAGCTCGACTCAACTAACTAATTGCCAATTTAGGGCAACGAAATTGAACTCGCTGAGTTTTTAGCCAGACTGCCAACCCGTGGCTCGCATTATTATTAAAAAAAAAGAGAGGAAAACCAAAAACCGCCTACAGCAACAGGAGGAACAAGCAGCCCAAACAGTGAAAACAGTCAAAACAGTCAAAACAGTGGCAAACCCAACAAATCAACGCATAATGATATGAAAATCTGTTGGCTTTTGTATTCCAGCTGAAGTGAAGCCATTCGCCTCACCCTTAACCACTCACCCCGCACCCACCACCCCCGCACCCTGCACCCTCTACCACACTCCACACATAAAAGTAGGCGAGTGTATGTCAACAATTTGTCCTAAATTAGGCGTAAAATTTACAGATTGCCCTGCTAAACAATAACAACGATCCAACCCCTAATAAAAAAACCAAAAATCAACAAAACACAAAAAGTGACTGACTAATAGATATCCTGTCGTCTGCTGAAAAACTTTGATATATTAAAGTTTATATAGGCTAGCTGCATGCCTGAAGTGAAATTTCTAGGATTTACCATATATATATATATGTTCAAAAATAGTTAACGATTCATGATTCGTAATGATTCGTAATGATTCGTAATTCATTACTCATAATTACAGACTCATCATTTAAAATTGGCGACTTTCAACTTATGACTTAAAATAAATTATTCAGTACTACGATGCATGATTCATGACTCATAATGAATGATTCATGACTCATAACTTGATCTAGATAGATTCTGTAAGATAATCTATAATGCATAGACTCGTATACCCGATCACTTCAAAAACGAATATGCCCTATTAAATCAGATGCAATGAGTGCTTGGTATGGAAACAGCTTGCTAATAAAAGGGTAGTTGCTACTTATCATCAGCCTCAACCTTAACCTTATCCATGTCCACATCATGCTCATGATTATGAATGTTATCATTATGATGATTGTTCAGTAAGTCTCCTTTTTTTCGACACTCTTCAATTGGCTGGACGGGGTAGGTGGAGGAGGCGGTTGGCTTTGTTCAACCCCCTTGCGCTAATTTGAGGCTTTTATGACATCTAATTGAAGTAGCAGCAAATACAGTTGGCATTGATTGCGCGACTTTGTGGTAACAGTGAAAAGAACAGGATTACAGTGTTGGCTAATGCCGCACTTATGCGAAACTCTCTCTCTCTCTCTATCTCAATGTATTGTTGTGTATCTAAGCTGATTTGCATAATTGGCTCAAGCCAGAAGGTTAAACGTGCCATGGAGATATATATCATAGAGCTGCACCTTGTATAGTTCATCAAGTGCTATCTTAATTGTTCGCTTGGATCTAGATCAAATCGAAACAGAGATTAGAAATGTTTTTCCCACGGAAACAGGTTCAGTTGGGATAGCTTCGAGTTGTTATGGGGTATTTAGAGTGCATTCATATGCAGAAGTTGAAGTTTTTAACTGAGGAATGTTTTCTTTTTGTCTAATTTTGAAATTGAAAAATATGTTTTAAAAGGTTTTATATTGAAATATTTAAAAAAAAGTATTTGAAAACGAGATAAAAATAATTTTGCTAATTTTATATGAATATATTAAAAAAAAAACATATATATATATAAAATGAATAATGAATTTGAACAATAAGTTGACAAGTTCGAACACAAATTAAATATAAATTTGAAATAAGTTTTTAATTGAAAACAGTTTGAAACTAATTTGAAAAGCCGTTGAGTGTTTGTTAATTGCAATTTGAGGTTAGGTTAGATGCCAGGCACTTAAAACATGCCCACACACACACACACACACACACACACAGACACGCATGTGCATGTGTGAAATTTCTGCATTTAATGCGGAAAAAGTTTGTGCGCGTTCCTTGGCCCCTTGGCTGCCTTTGTAAAATATGCATAATTAAAATATAAATATAAAATGCACAATGCGCCGCCGTCTTGGGGCAAAAGTTGTTAATCTTTTCATGCAGCTGCATAATTAAAATCTGAATATGGAAATTCTATGAAAAATAGCGCCTCCAAATGGGCCAAATGGCAAATAACAACAACAACAACAACAACTGTGGAAGCAGCAAAAAAGGCATAAGAAAAAAAAGCTGCACACACACATACACACACACACACACATTTACATTGGCAGACAGCAAACTTAACAGTTGCTGCTGCTCGTTAACAGTCAGCTTCTGGCCTCGCCGCTGCTGCTGTTGTCTCTCTCACTCTCGCACATTTGCGCTTTTAGCTGTCGTTCCAGCGTCTCTCTGTGTGTGTGTGTGTGCAAAGTAATTGCAAAATATGAATGCATAATGAGCAGATATTTCCAAGTGTGCAAAGGAAACTTCAAGCAGCAAGGGTGGGCGTGGACCATGGGGGGCGTCAACTTTTATGCTAAAATGTGCGAGGCGCGCGTGCATTCGCATTTTGTCAGATGCTTGCTCGCAAGGACACACACACACATACATACATATGTACATTGTGTGTATGCTTATGCAATATTGCACCAAGAAACTGGAAATATTTGGCCCAAGCAGCTCCCACTAGCACACATATTCCACAATGTGCGCATCAAACAAAGATGGCGGCCATTGAGTGCAGGCGAAAGATGTTAAGCAGCAGAGCTCATTAAAATTGCTGCCCATTGGAATTGTAAACAGTGTTAAGTTGGCTGCGCAAGTTGCCTATAAACAGCAGCGCCAAGCAACAACAACAAGTGCGGAGTAACCGCTTCTAATTATGTTTACGTATGAAATATGAACATATATAAATATACATACGTATGTGTATATGTATATGTACAATGTTTCTAAAATATCAATATGCTTCAATATACACACACATTAAAGCTCAGTTTACATGAATACATACATTTCCATGCTAGTCTTAAGATAATTGTATAATACCCGTAAGCATCTATATGAATTCTCTTGGACTACATCTGTTTAGTTGTACACAAGAGCATCCTCGATATGCATTGGCAGCAAAAAGATAAACAAATTGAATATATATATAAATAAAACATTTTTATATGGGTCGCACTCACGATTGAGTAACTGAGTCTTTTAACAGTGGTGGGTCGCAGTCTCCAATGTTATTTACATATACAATATCTATAGTGTAAAATCGATAGTCAAAACGATCAATTACTCATCTCGATATTCCCCAAACTCTCATTTCTAAGCGTTGACTCGTTTGGCACTGTTAGCCAATGTTTAACGGAAATCGAGTCGCCGTATGAAACTAAACAATTACCCATAAGCTCCATACTTTTTATAGGAATTGGGCCATACGTCCACAGGGTTTCGATATCGAGCAAGTGCGCCAGGCTCTGGATAAATCGTGCCTAAGCGAGAAAACCCAATTCATGTACGCTAGCGACAATGTAATTGAGGTAAGTGCGCCGACAGCTTGAAGGCGATGGAAACTTATTTTCATTTGTTTCGAAACTCGATTAGCTAATTGAGGCCTTTGGCCAGCTGATGTCACGGGAGGAGATCGAATTTGGCGCCGAGCCGCTGGCCGGGCTGCATGTGGCAGGAATGATGCTGTTTATGCTGCATCACAACGATTTGGCCAGCACCCAAGTGCAGCGCACGTTGTTCATGCAGCGCTGCTTCGACTACATGGCCTGCACGGAGGAGACGCACGTAGGCAGACAATTTGATTTCATTGCTAGCGATAACTAACACACTCTACCACAGGTGCACGAGCTGTGCACACAGATCCTCCAACTGTTGGATTTGAATCAATCCGACAATATGCTAAACCTAATCGTGTCCTGCCGCACCGCCAGCACGCTGGGCACCATGGCCCAAATCGTGAGCAGCTGCCTGTTCTGGGCCATGCTCGACAAGCTGACAGATCTGGGCTTCGACGAGTACCGCCTGCGTCCCTATCCAGAGTTGATGATGGCCATTGCCATGGTCAATCCCTTGGTCTATTTGCAAAACTATTTGCATTCGCTCAATTTGATTGTGCGTGTGATTGCCGGCCTGCTGCTTGCCGGGCCGTATGGCTCCACGGAGAAGCTGCGCAACGAGGTGGGCGTGCCGCAGCATATGCTCGAGTTTCCCAGTGCCGATGCGGCTGTGCTGTTCCGCTGGCTAAACACCATTATCGAGGAGCTGCGCGATGAGCTCCAACTGCGCGACGGCCATGTGCCGGAGCGCATGATCATACTGGAGACGTCCTGTGAGCTGATGAAGCTGGTGCATGCCCATCTGGCTGAATTCTATCAACGCACATATAGCATTGGCGATTTCGGGGACGATGGCTTCGCATCGGATCAGCAGTGCGACAACGATACCGATTTCGAATGGCTGTTGTAACGGTTCAGGCTATGGGCTGCAGTTGACTAATTTTGCCGGCCATTTTTTTTTTTTTTTTGAGGTTATGCGTGCACGAGAAAATTTTTAAAGAGACAATAAAATGGAAGAATTTGTGCACCTTCACCAATATTTGTCTATTATCTAGGCACAAGCGAAAATATTTCAGTAGCAGTAGCAGAAACACACAGCATTAGTAAAAGAAAATCATTTAAAGCTTAAGAAAAAAAATATGTTTGAGGTTATGTGCAAATAATTTGCTAATTGATTTAATATCTAATAATAAATATAATAATAGTACTTTACCTTGTCTTGTCTCTTCTTTATTTTCACTGAAATGCACTTAAAATTTTCAATTAAGTACAAGTTTCTCCTTTTTAGCAATTTTTTTTTGTACTTTAGAGCGAAAATTTTATGCACAATTTACAGGCTGGAAAAAATGTGACGAGCTGATGAGCTGACGAGCTGGTTCTACACCGGAAATAAGCTTATGCTTGACTAACAATCCTGTTCCTAACAGTGTTGAGCAGCGCGCGCAGCTCCAAATGTCAAAGGCTCGATAGGCGAGACGAGCGGAAGGAACTGGCAAATGGAACTGGAACTGGAGTAGGGCGGCAGGAAAATAACTTTGAATTGATTTTCTTGACTAAGGCAAAAGCTGTTTGGAGTTTATTCATGTAGCGCTTTAAGCAGATAGATTTGGATTGTTACAAATGCGCAGTTTGCTTATAGCTAATTAGTTGGCGCAGCTCACTCATCGAGCACGCTGTCCAGCCATTGCTCGACATCGTTTTTGTTGGCGTTCGTCGTTGGCGTCGCTGGCTGCACCTGCGGCGAGGCAATTGGCAGGGTTGGGCCCGTGGCAATGGAGGTCTGCGCCAGCTGTGCATCGGTTAGCGCCAGCAGCTCGTCCAGCTCGTCGCGCTCGTCTGGCGCATTGTCATTGGCAATGGGCGCCGCGGCATTGGCATTGGCATTGGCATTGGCAATGGGCACCGCTGCCGGGGCAATGGACTTTGTGGATTTGGCCGAGGGCGCACGGGACTTGGCTGCACTGGCTGGATTAGTCGACTCGTACAGTAGGCGCTCCTGGTAGATGCGCTCGGTCCGTTCGGCTTCCTCGTTTTGGGCAATTATCTGGGCTCGTGTAAACATCGCTGTGGAGTAGTCCATGCGCTTGTAGAAGGGAATCGTTTGCAGGCCGCAGTTGAGTAGACTGAGATTCAGTGTGAAGTAACTGCTGGCGGCCTTGGTGTGCAGCTGGGTCTGACCCTCGGCTATGTTGTTCCATTCCTTTTCGACGCCAAAGGCGAAATGGCCACCGCCCATGCTGGGGAACTGCGCCATCTGCTTGTAGTCGCCGGCGCGCAGCTGGGCGCGTGCACTCTCATCGATGGACGTGCCGTCAACCAGTTGCTCCACATCTTCTGGGTCCGACGGCGGCAGCGTGTCCAGCACATCGCGATTCTTTTGCGGTGCCAGCGAGCGAGTGCCACTCGACCAGCCTTTGCGTCCGAAACGCGGCTCATCGCTTGAATCTGCCACATCCACAATGCTGCGTACTGTTGCCGTCTTTGGCGAGCTGGAGGACGTAGTGTTGCCGCCGCGATGCGATTGCTGCTGCTGCTGTTGCTGTTGCTTGTGATAAAATTTATGCTGCTTCATATTCTTGCGATTGCTAAAGGGAATATATTTATGATTTTATATTACTCGCGCTTGCGATTACGTAGACGTGTGTCTTACTCCTTCGATCGATCGTCCTTGCCGTTCATTTTGCCCTTGTTCGCAATGACAATATAATTCAAATGATTTGTTTACGTTTTTCTTGCAGTTGTTTGTTGCTGTGGCAGCGCGAACAGCTGTGCCGTTAGCTTTCTGTAAGTGCGAGTGAGGTAGTTGCATAGTACATATAGTGAGTGTGAGTGAGTGGGCTGCAAAGCACAGCTGATAACGCTAACAAGTGCTGGTAACTATCGCCAACGATTGCTATTACATATCGATGAAGTTAACGAATTTTGCAGCTTTCCTTATTTAGTGTGGAATCCAACTAATTTAAAAAACTAGCATATAGTAAATTCAATGAACATAATATATAATATATGAATGAATATTTTTTAAATATTTAATGTCAAACAATTGAAAACTTTTCATTTTCAAAGATTGCCGCATCTCTATTAATCGCTCACAGCTATCGCTATCGATTGGTAACATACACTTAATCGATACGAATTACAAAGTTTGCGGTAATTTATTTATATAAAATATCAATATTAAAAAGTAATACATAACTTTGTTTTTGCTATTTTGCTACAAGAATATAGAATATACATATTTTATCTTAATGTCAATATGCTATGCTATCAATTTTTCAATTTTCCCGCCCACCCTCTCATTCAAAACAAAGTGCCTGCTCTAAAGCAAATCGATAGTTAAGCACATATCACGACAGACGCAAATCGATAGAGTCGGTAATATTAAATACTTCTAACAACGGCAACAGCTTTTGGTTTAATTTCTTTGATATTCTAGAAGCGATACGGCAACAGACACAGTTGGATTGCTCTTGGAACAAATGTTGCGTTTCGTACAGAGCTTGCGACTTAGCGGCAGTTCAAAGTCAAATGAGTTGTCAGCAACGGTTGCTGACATTTATCGAGAATTTTTCGCTGAGCTGGCTGCCAGCTCCTGCCTGCTTAGCCAACACAAATGCAATGCCAACAGCAACGGGCAGCACTCCACGCTGCTGCAGTGCTTCGATGCGATGCCCAGCAACCAGACGGAGAGCATAGCAGCCAGCCCCGATGATGTCTGGATCTTTGGCTATGGTTCGCTTGTGTGGAAGGCAGACTTTCCGTACATAGACCGTCGACGCGGCTTCGTCTGTGGCTACAAACGAAGATTTTATCAGCACAGCATCGATCATCGCGGCGTGCCCGAGAGGCCGGGCCGCGTGGTCACCCTGCTGCCGGGCGACTTGACGCTGGACCGAGTCTACGGCGTCGCCTATCGCATTGCCGCTGTCCAAAAGTCTCAGGTGCTGGATCACCTGGATTATCGCGAGAAGAATGGCTACGAGCGCTGCAACCTGGAATTCCATGAATATCCATCCACAACGATGCCCATTGAGGTCATTATGTACGTGGCCACCCAGTCGAACGATTCCTATGCGGGCCATGTGTGGCAGGTGCCGTGCATAGCACGGCAAATCTTCACCTCGGCCGGTCCCAGCGGTCCCAATCGCGAGTATCTATTCAATTTGTTCATAGCGATGCGTGAACTATTCCCGGACGCCGTGGATGAGCATCTCACCGAGCTGGTCGACTGTGTACAGCGCTATATTAAGAACGAGGAGCCGGCGCTGCTGGAGCATGCTCTCAAATCAGAGATCAGCTGCATACTAAATGAATCCTTGGCCAAAGATGCAACCGAGCAGCAGCAGCAGGCGGCGATTGCACAGCGCTTAGAGACTTTACTCGAACGTTGCCAACGGCCGGGCTGGCGTGAAGAGTTGCTCAGCCAGGAGTTGCAGGAACAGACCTTTTGACCAACATCTTCCACCCTTCCATTGGATAACCTTTCGATTTCCATGTTTCCTCTAGACTCAATTCTTCAGCGTACATGATTTGTAAGATATATATCAATATGTGTTTGTATACATATTAAGTAAATGGGTATTAAGCAAATCGCAACTATTTAATCGTGTTGGGCAATTGGGAAGTTTATAATAAATTTCTGCTGATAGAACATTATTTACAACCGTATTGGAAATATTTGTTTTTATAATTTATAACAATTTATCGATGTTTTGTTGTTGGCATAATCGTGTAGCACGATGCTGCCAGACTAATTATTTATAACTCGATTGTATAACCGCAACAATTCGATAGGTCTATTAATTTTATCGATTTAATTTTGTTTTTAACTTGACATAAGCAACGTTAGGCTACAATTTTTTTTCGCTTCGGCAGTTGGCATTCACTTATTGTGATTTTTAATTAGTTTTTAAAGAACTTTATTTTGGTGTTGGCTGCTGTTAAAGTGAGTAATTGAAGTTAAAGTTAAAAGCAACGTCATAAGCTACATAAGTCTGAGAACTCTAACCATTGCATATCAAATTAAAAACTGTAAATTGCGCGACATTGTGGAACATCTAAAACAAACATTAATTGTGTGCATTTGGTCCCACTCAACTTCATATTTGCTCGACTCCCTTACTTTCAGACTTGATTTGTGTGTTCTTGTGTTGTATGCATTGTTTGATTAACGCGCGCATTCAATTGCACTCGTAGTGCAGCCAACTTCAAGCAATAGCTGTTTGCGTGCCAAGGTATTTGATATAATCGATAGTTTCGAATTGCAGCGCTGAAATCATATTTTATTTCGAAAAAGCATGCAAAAGACGCGATGAACAGCGTGAGTATGAAATAAGTTAAGTTTTTAAATGAAATCTAATGTACTATGACAATTATATTTACAGGAGCTAAAAGCCAAAGTGGAAGCCTGCTGCCGCACAGCGGAGGACTTCACGCGTTTGTACTACGCTTCTCTCGACAATCGCCGCCATGTACGCAAGCGAGCCGGCAAATGCCAAATTTGCCATAGATAAAACTATAAACAAATGAATAATGTTGGAATTTACTTTTAGCAAATGGGCCGCCTGTACATAGACACGGCCAACTTTAGCTGGAACGGCAATGGGGTACAGGGCCGCCAGACAATCGAACGCTATTTCCTGGAGCTGCCCTCGTCGCGTCATCAATTGACCACGCTCGACTCCCAGCCAATTTTAGATCCAGCTGTCGGCGGACAGACAACGTACATAATACTGGCCAGCGGCACGGTTAAATATGCCGAGCAATCAATGCGCACATTTCAGCAATCATTTGTAATAACCGCCGAGAATGACAAATGGAAAATTGCCTCCGATTGTTATCGGCTGCAGGAGCCGCTCAATTAGCTCGTCAATTACAGTTAGTTTTGCAAACTAAAGAGACTAAGAATGAATAAGTAAACACTGTGCGCTAGGGCTGTTTGATAAGTTGGGCCAAGCTTGTCAGCGGACCTCATAACTGTAGTAAAGATATATGTATATATAGAATGTAAACTAATAAATAAATAAATATATGTATAGATATACTATAGATATATATGTACATATATATATTTATTTAATATATGTATGTTAATTTCAAAATTGTTTAAACTACGCTCGTAGTACTTTTACTTTACTCTGCAACAATACAATTAAAATAGTACAAAGAGAGCATTAAGCTATGTTTAAAGTAATATTAAGTGAGCTATGTATGTAAATAACTGTAATAGGCATACGTATATGTATGTGTGTGTGTGTGTGTGTGTGTCAGAGAGAGAGAGAGAGCTTCGTTTAGCCGAGCCATGCCTGTCGCTATTGACCCCTTTTGGCTCGTTCGCCTTGCATTTTGTCCACGCACTCGCGTCACAACAATCGTCCAGTCCGCACGTGCGGCCAGCGGCTGCAGCTCAAATTGACCTCGCTTATTATTTAGTTAAAAGCAAAAGTTGTGACAACAAAAAGAGAAGAAAAAGTAATATACACAGACATAAATATATATATATTTATAAGTGGCCAAGTTAAGCGAATTAGGGCTTGGGCCATTGCAACAAGTTGTGCGAGTTGTGAGTTTAACCTTGGCCTAGTTGTTGTTGTCGTGTCGTGTGTGGGCGGGCAGGCAAGGGGCAAGGATTTAGTTGGCACATGGTGGAGGAGCTTGGCTGCCCCATTGGCATGCCCACAGCAAGTGCGACAAATGCAGCTGCCAGCTCAACGGCAGCAGCAGCAGCAGTAGGAGGCATTGTCATTGCCAGCAGCAGCAGCGGCGCAAGCAACATTGGCTCAAATACAGCAACTGTCAATACGCATCACTATCAACAGCAGCAGCAGCAGCAGCAGCAGCAGCAACATCAACAGCAACAGCATAAGCATCTGCAACAGCAACAACAACACCTACAACAACAACAATATCATCAATTGAGCAACAACATGAGCATGCTGAATGTGAAGAGCGGCGGTCGCTACCTCTGGACAGATCGTGAGCTATTGATGCATCTGCAGAACTATACGCCACTCATATTGCTCATCGATTTTGTGGAGAAGACGCGCACCAAGCGCTTCTATGAGAGCTCCGAGCGGTATGAGATTTTGATGCTGGTCTTTATCATGCGCAAAGGTGCGCCGTTCTGTGAGAACAAACGCTTTCCGGCGGAATATTGGGTGAATTTGTCGGTGGGCCCAGTTGCGGAGGCATTTGATCGCCTGCAGGCGGCCATCGATATACCGGACCCACAGCTGCCCATCCACATGAGCGTCACGGACCTGACCACCTGGAAGGAGATGTTCGATGGGGCGATGATTGACATACGACGTTTCGCCTATCACACGGATCCCATGCAGCTGGCCGATGTGGGTGTCTATAATCGCATTACGTTCGAGCAGCGCTTTGCCATGCAGTGGCAGGAATAGATGACCTTGACCCAAGACCCAAGACAGACAGACACGCATACATACCACACCCCCAGCCCAGTCCAACCCCCAACCCTCTCCCACTACTCCTAGTTCAGCTAGAAAGACGTTTGCCAAAGTGAAATGAATCAACAAAGTCAAAGTCAAAGTTTTACTCTTTGCTAGAGTCCTATAAATGCAACAATTTACCGTTAGTTTCTCTTAGCTGCACAGCTTTTCAGGTTAGGTTTTTATTTAACAAAAAAAATATTGAATTTAATTGAATTTTATAAAATTCATTGCTTGAGCAAGTTTTTACAGTTATTTGAGTCATTTTGAGTCATTCATTTGAAAGCTAGGTTTTATTTTATTTGAGGTTAGGTTGATAAAAAGTTTTTACTTTGGATAACATATGTATTATATTAAATGATTATAGTTTTTAATGAAATTTATATATATTTTTTGCACTTTTTAGCATAATATCAATTGTAAATGGCAATTGTGGCTATTCGTATAGCAAATTAAAATATCATAAATATGAGATATATATATGTAGACACATAACGGTACCTGCACACACATAGACATATATATATGTATAGATATAGAACAGTTAGTTATTTGGTTTACTGCATAGCGGAATTTATATACTGTGCCTTCTCCTACAGCCATATCACACACAGAACTCTCTCTCTCTCTCTCTGTCTCACACTTTCCTTATACAGTAGCCTATATGTTTATATATATACTATATAGATGTATGATTCTATGCTGCTTTAATGGAAATAAATGTTATTTATTGTTGACTAGCATAAATGCATAGCGCGCGCATGAAGCTGTACAATTCATGATGTCAGGCAAAGGCTGCAAATATATATGGATATATATAAATTAACTACAAACTATATATGATTGGTATATATGTATGTATTTGCTAGTCAGTCGTTATCAATTGCGCATGGCTTTCGCTCTGGTCAGACGCTCCCGATCGAAGATGCCCAGCAGTTTGCCGCGCGTCATTTCCTTGGACTCGCGCAGACCCAATTTATAGATTTGATCATGCATCGCTTTGATTTTCTCCACCAGCTGATCGGGCGGCAGACGGGCAAATTCTGCAATGATTAATCCAAATTAGTCTAAAGTCGCAATTTAATGGTCAGCTGTGCTAACGGTTAATGTCAGCCATATTGATGCTGGTGTGTGCTTGGGAACAGTCAGCGCTGGGACGGTGGATTGGTGTATCGCTCATAGTTACGAAATGTTCCATGCCGGGAACTAAAATGATTAATACAACTCATAATAATTAGATGCGTGTGCGTATATGTGTTTATGTCTTACAGCGTTCTGGCCATTGTACCGGCGATTCACGCAAAGTCTCTAGCGAAATTAATTCATCGACTTTGGCGGTTTCTTTGGCGTCCACGCTCGTTTGAGGTTTTTCTGCTTGAATATACTTAAAAATTATGCAAATCCAGTATAATCTATATTTTGGCTCACCTGGCGCTGGCACTTTAACTTTTCCTTCCGATTTACTTGTCATTGTTATTATTCTGTAATACAACTACAAACTGAGCATCAAAATCAATTGCCCAAAGTAGTAAACAAAATTTGCCGTCAGTCCTCCGCCGGCGTTGCCACCTATTCTATATTTATGCGATATATCGATATTTCAATTGAGCATTGCTGCAGATTGTTACACAATATCATCGTTCAAACAAATGCTATGATTATTATTATTATTATTATTTAAAAACTTTATTTTCCAGCAATTTTGTCTTTCAACACATTTTGTTTATTTACTTTTTTTTTTTAATTGTTGCTATAAATAAAGGCTGATGCTTGACATTTTATAATTGACATAACTATATGTACATGTGCTTTCCTCTGTGAGAGTATTGCGTACTCGCTCTGACTCATTGAGTTAGCCAATTTGACGTCTCTCGTTACTCAGTTTACAGTGCCAGCTAAAAGACTGCGTACCTCACACAAATTATTAATGCCAATATGAAATACATATTTTTCAGCTAGAAAAACTCATAGAATTGCAACAGTTCGAGAAAATGATTTAAAAAACAAGCTAAGAACCTAAAGTTGGGCTAAATCATGAAATTAAATCGGGCGATGAGACATAATGGCTTGATTGCTGCCCATTTACTTACAGACATGACTGTGAAATCGTGCGTGTGTGCGCTTTCTTTCTGTCAGTCATTGCTTAGCTCTGACTTTGGTTACAGTTACCTGTTCCCTTATTTAACTTCAGAGCAACGTTTGTTTTCAATTTAGTTGCTGTTTAACTAACGAAGCGCGTGCAACTACCTCGCAAAGGCAATCTCGTCGAATACCACTATTGTTCGAGTGGCGCCAAAATTGAATTAGAATTAATATATGTACAGAAAAACATATACAATTAATTGTTATAACGCTCTTATGATATATGTATGTGCAATCAAGTACCGCTTCCCATAGACGAACCCTACCCCCTAATAATAAGAATCAAGCGCTCCAACCAACCGTGCGTGGCAATAACTCATGGCCGCTAGCAAATTTTCAACAGCAACGTCGTTAACAACGGGCCTCAAGCACACAACACCGTTCGATGGCATTTGTGCAAAAATCTCAGCGTTCTATTTTGACTTAGATAACACGCTAATCCCAACGCGGGCCGGTGATTCCAAAGCAATACGCAAGGTATGTTAGCTTACTGTTAACTTCGTGGGTGAAAGTTCGCGCGCACCGCCAAAAACATACACACACACACACACACACGCTTACATAGATATTTACAAAAATTTTCCACTGCAGCCGCTCGTTACGTATATTTGTTGTTGTGTGCATGTGTGTGTGTGTGTGTGTGAGTGTGTAGGCAAATAGCACGCGCGTGCTGTTGGTCGTTTGTAGGTGTGCGTGTGCGTGAGCATGTGCATGTGCAGTTTGATCAATGCATGTCGTCTTTCTCTGACTAGAGGTCAAAGTCATAAGAGACCCAAAATAAACGGTCATACATCTTTAATGTCAGAATGACACTTGTTAGTTTTGCCATTTACCGTTTAACGAATGCCCATCAATTGGCGTACGCATGAAATAATACAATTGTGTGTGTTTTGTTGTTGTGCTTTATTTATTTATATTGTGCGCAGTTTTTTTTTTAAATTGCTTTATTTGTTGTTGACGAAGGGAGCCAAGCGGAAGCTAAAGCAATGCAAATGTTCCTCATGCAGGAGTTATTAAAATTGATTGCATGCAGGAAGCCAGCTTTATACTAACTTCATACTGTATAATATATGTACTATATGTAAATGATTAATCACTGAATCCCCGCCTTATTTGCGTTTTAAACAAACAAATCTGTTCTATGTGCACAAATTGTATATGATGAATAATTGATTTCTTTCAATATCTGTGTTGTCTGTGAATAAATATGTATGTTTAATCAAGTCGGGGTATTTTTTCTTTTCTTTTCTTTTCTTTTTACCAACTGTGGAAAAACCTGAATCACAATTTTGTTGCTTATAAATGTGTTTATCTACGGATTCTACAGTACTTGAATCATGCTTGTAATAAATATAAAGAAATCTTAATAAATTTATTAAATAATTGAAAAAGAAAATGTATATATATCATTTAAATTTTTCTAAATAATTTTATAGAATTTTAATATTAAATATGTATATTGTTAAATATTCATTAAATATTTATTAATTAAATACATATTTATTCATATTTTCTTTCTCTCTCTATATATGTATATTTTTTTTTATTTTGTATTTGTCATTATTTCTTAGTCCTGTGCTGAACGTCATTTTGCACGTGTCATTCTGACAAGTTCAACACTATTGTTATCTCATTCTAACATATACATAAATGTATTTTACACACACACTCATACATACACATATACATTTCTATTTGTCACATTATTTCTTAGTCTTGTGCTGAGCGTCAGTTTGCACGTGTCATTCTGACAAGTTCAACATGGCTATCTATAGCTATCTCATTCTAGCATATGCAATTGCCTTATGGCGAATGCAAGAATGCGCGAAGTCAACTCAGCTAACAGGTGTCATTAGCGCATGTTTGCCGTTAGTTCCTGACTTTGTTTATGTTTTGAATGTTTTTTTTTTTTGCTTATTTCTCACTTGGTCTCTCTCTCTTTCTTCTTCTTCATAGTTAGCAGACGTGTTGGAATCGCAGCATAGCTTTACCAAAGACGATGCTAATTTGGCCACACAGAACTTTTTGAAGTCGTTTCGTCGCTGTCCGGACAACTCACAAACGTCGCTGGACTCGTGGCGGACGCATTTGTGGCGCGAATCACTGCAGCAGAAGCACAAGCATCTCGCCGAGCAGATCTATCCGCAGTGGCTAAAGCTGCGCTACCGTTACCTGGCCATACCGCCCGACTATGTCCAACTGTTGCAGCGCATGCGTCGCGCCGGCTATTTCCTGGCCCTCATCACCAACGGCCCGTCGAATGCGCAGCGCGAGAAGATCACCAAGCTGCACATACGCGGCCATTTCGACTGTGTGCTCGTCTCCTCGGACCTGCCCTGGGAGAAGCCGCATCCGGAAATATTCTATGCCGCCTGCAACTTTCTGGGCGTCAAGCCGCACGAATGCGCCATGATTGGCGATAAACTCGAGACGGATATCAAGGTGAGCGCAAACGCCAACAAAATGACACCAGCTGAAAGTGATTTGCCTTTTTGTGATTAAGCTGAATAGTGTCACAGTTAAGCTGTCTTAGCCAAGGCTTACAAAATCGGATTACAAATGAATGTAGAGCTAATCTGGGAAGCAATGGGAGGCTGTAGGTTCGGAAGGGTTAACTGTTTATAGATGTTGTATTTAGTATACCCTTTGATCTTCAAGGTTTCATTTTCAAATGTTTTCATTGTAGCCTAGGTGGAGGTAGACAACCCCCTCCCCCGCCCTCTTCATTGATCTTAGTCTAACGCTCTCTCTTCCTCTCCATCGCTCTCTCTGTCGATATCCATCGCGCGCTCTCCCTCTCTCAATATCCATTGCGCTCTCTAACTCTTTCGTTCTATCTCTTTCATGCTCACTCTCGATCCCTATTGCTCTCTATTGCTATCTTTCTTTCTTTCACATTTCTCTCCCCTATCTTACGCTCTCTCCTTTCTCTCCCATCGCTCTCCCCTATCTTACGCTCTCTCCTCTCTTTTTCTCTCCCATCTCTTTTCTCGCATTTCTCTCTCTCTCTCTCTCTCTCTCTCCTCTCTTTCACTCTCTCTCTCTCCTCTCTCTCACTCTCTCTTCCTCACAAACTCTCTCTTTTCCCTTTCTCCCCTCTCTATTTTACTCTTAAACTCTCTACTTTTTCCTTTGAATTAACTAACACTAACTGTTCTTCTTCTTCTTGTTCTTCTTTGGCAGGGCGGTCATCTCGCTCAGCTGGGCTTGACGTTCTGGATGCCGTTGAACAGCAGCAGCAGCGCCTCGCAGTGCCTGGACGATGTGGAGTACAAGCCGCACATAAAGATCAACAATCTGCTGGAGATGTACAAATACTTTCCGCGCCTGAATGCCGTTGCAGCGCCTGCCGCGCCCAGCACCACGAATCGTCGCAGCAGCCACAGTCAGAGCAGCAGCGGAAGCGGAAGTGGCAGCAGCAGTGGCAGCGGCAGCGGCAACAGCAGTGGCAGCGGAAGTGGAAGTGGAAGTGGAACGGGAAGCAATAGCGAGCATGAGCGAGCGGCTGCAGTGCGTCAGCAGCCATATGTCGAGGATTCGTATCAGCGCCAGTGGGCGTACAGGCGTGGCGGTTCATTGCCAGCAATGGACTGCTCCAACAGCGAAACGGAAAACAGCTGCGATAGCTTTATTTAGGACTTATTTCGGAGTCAGACGGAGTGATACGGAGTGAGAGACGCAGTCAGACGGAGTGATACGGAGTTGCCTGCCAAAAGGCGATTGTTAAGCAATGAAGAATGTGCAAGAAATGGAAATGGAAATGGAAATGATGTACCTTCAGTTTACAAAACCAAACACACACAAACACATCTACACTCACACACTCACACACACACACACACACACACACATACACACACACACACACACTCATACAATCAACTATATTAAATGAGCTGAAATCTTAATCTAAAAAAATCAAATTGGAATTGAATCAGCGAAAAAACTTTAAATAAGCCAAGCTGAATCTCGCAAATCTGCCATATATATCGATATATATATATATATATGAAATACTTTAAGCAACTAAAATACACCAACTGTTGAAATCTATATAACTATATATATATATATATTGTATCTATATATGTATTTTTCTAAAAACCAAAATTGTTATAGAAAAGATATGATATCTGCATGTACTGTATATAGTACGCACTACCATATATATGTATCTAGCTAGGCTATGGTAGCTATAAGCTATAGACAGCACAATTTGTAAGATTAGCACCACCAGAAACACCAACTGCACCACCAAAAAAACAAAACAAAACAAATCAAATCAAGAAATTTATATAAACAAAACTGAATACAAATTGTTAACTAATGTTGTAGGCATCTAGAATATGTACACATATATATATATATATATATATACATAGATATATATATATATGAATCAGGTATATATATATGATATGTTATTGCTTGTTTTTTGTTTTCAGATTTTGCTATAAGTTTAACAACTTTTGCTTAAGCGCAAGCTCGCTGTGCGTGTGTGCGTATGTGTGCGTGTGCGTGTGCGTGTGTGTGTGCGTGTGTGTGTGTGTGTGTGTGTGCGTGTGTGTGTGTGTGTATGTATTTTGTAACGTTAGCCAACAGAACTGAGCCAAACACTTAGCAAACTGTTATTTGCAATGCTTTTTACCCTCGCACAAATTCCCTCCAAGCGCAATCCTAAGGAACTGTTCCTAGCGTATGTCTGTGTGTGTGCGTGTGTGTGTGTGCGTGTGTGTGAGTGTGTGTGTCGAACTGCACTGTTATATATTATATACATACATACGTCAATAAATGATAACAAAGCAATTGCATTGCAAAATCTAAACAAGTTTTTTTCCTGTTTGATGCGAGCTGAAAGAGAAAGAGCTGGTGAGAGAGAGAGAGCGAGAGAGGGAGAGAGATGTGTAGCCAACTCTCTTTAAACTACTTTAAGCTTAGCTTTATCAAAAAGAGTTTTGTCAAGACATATTGCATGCTCTAAGAGGTACTATAAACTCCATAGAGATCAAACGCTGTACGAGGGCTGTTCGAAAAGTATTGCCAATTTTTGATTTTCGCGTTTTAGGCATAAGCAATTTGTGATTTGTGCTATAAAAGCTGAATGGGGATTACTTTGAAGACACAAAATAGATTCAATTCATGAACAGATGGAAATTTTTGGAAAAAAGGATATAAGAAATCTATGAATAGGAGAAATCTCTATGAATATGGGATACTTACAGATAAGAGATACCAAAGCATATGAGATATCCTATCAATATCTAAGGACATGAGATATCTAAGGATTTGCATATATGGATAGGAGATATCTTTAGGGATATGTGATATGTTATCTATAAATATGAGTTAGCTAGGAATATGCGACTTCTGAGCATATTAAGAGTCTATAGATCTGATATATCTCTAGGGATATGAGCTATATCTAAGGAAATCTATGGATAGCAGATATCTCTATGGATATGGGATATATGTGGATTTATAATAGAGGAGCATCTATGAGACATCTTTAGCTGTTAACGAGAGATATGAGATATCTGAGATATTGGATATCTCTAGGTATATCTCTATGGATATAGGATATTTATGGATAATAGGTAAGGGGAACATCTATGAGACATCTATAGCTGTTAACTAGAGATATGAGATATTAGATATCTCTAGGTATACCTCTATGCATATGGAATATTTATGGATATCTAAAAACTAGGGATACGAGATCTCTAAGATATTAGATATCTCTAGGTATATTTCTATGGATATCTATAAACTAGGGTTATGAGATCTCTATAAATATGAGTTAACTAGATATATGAGATATTTAAGAATATGAAATGTTTCTATGTGGATGTGATATATATCCACGGATATGATATATGTTATGTGGGATCTAGAGATATCTCTAAGGCTATCAAAAACCTATGCATAGCAGATATCTCTCACGATATGGAAGAGTTATGGATAGTACTCATGCTTAAGCATATGAGAAATCTCTATTATTATATGAAATATCTCTGGATATCATATAGCACGCTCATAAAGCTGTTATAGACATTGTCATATCTATTGCTTATTTCAAGAATTTTAAACTATTTGCAGATTTGCTTTAACTAAAACATTTGGAAATTCTAGTAAATCTTAAATAAACTTTGCTGTAGCAAACTTGATGAATCAGAGTTATACCAATGGAAATTTTGCAAAGTAAATATTTGATAAGATCTAGCTATAACACTAAATGGGTATACGCCGTAGAGATACGATGAGGCATGACTGATAAATGTGTTGAATAAGTTCAATTTGCTATATATAGTATATGAGATGTATGTGATATAGAAGATGTATATGAGACATGTGATATGATGATGTGATGCCAACAGAGCAGATTTAAATGAAATTCTATATATATATTATAGATTATATATACTCTCTCTCTCTCTCTCTTACTCTAGCTATATATATATATACTTATACAGAAATCCAAGTTTTATTCCAAACTTTCATTATAATTGAAACATTCAAGAGGTTTTTTCTTTCGAATTTATAAACTACAAATACTTTATTTATATGATAAATTGTATATGGAGCTGTCAGCAGCAAGCGAAGCAATATATATATATACATATATCTATATATGCATATATGTGTTAATGTTGCATATCAACTGGAGCAGATCTAATGCTATATATAGTTAACAGACATCACTTGCAAAAGTCGGGGACACACGTCATTTTGTGGGGCACATTTTAAAAAGTTACAAATTAGATTTAAAACTCAGTTTCTTGTAGTCGGGTCGGGTCGGGTCGAAAGCTAGCGACCTATATAGTACAGATAGATATACATATATATATATATAGATAGGACTTTGTTTTTAGTTTTGTTTGCACACTATAGAAATACCCTTAAAACCTTTACTGGAAATGGATATACAAATACACACATATACAGAGGACAATCGTGGACAGGATCAAAGTCAAGTTGGGGGCGGGGTTAAAACTCTTAAGTAAGACGAACAAAAAATACATAATATATATATATATACATATATATATATATATATATATAATAAGAGAAGCACGCCAAATGTGGCATATAAATCCTATTATAATCTATCTCCTCGCACACATGTGTTGGAGGGGCGTTTGGGAGGGGGAAAAAAAGGTTTTGGCCTTGTTTTGTTCACGCTGGCAGCGGCCGCTAAATCTATTTGTTGTGCTCCGCATAGATTTCCTCAATCTTTTTCCTGCGCTTCGTTAACAATGGATTGTTGGACTTGTCCAGCGCCTTGATTTGCATCTGGAATAGGGAAACGAGCAGAGATTAGAGCTGAGATGTCGCGAGTCGTTTGGATGCGACTTTACTTGATCGTAGTCGACGCGCATGGTCGCCAGCGAGCGTGTCATCTCCTCCTGCACCTCCGGCCAGGTCTCTTCGCCCTCCTTGAGCATGCGGCCGGTGCAGAGCGGCGTTTGGGGCACTGCATCATACTGGGCTATCCACTTGTTGCGCAGCACATCCTCGATGCGCAACCGTTTGCTGGGATCCACATTGAGCATGCCCTTGATCAGATCCTTGGCCGCCTGACTGACGTGCGTCCACTCCGGATCGGGAAAGTCGTACTGGCCCGATCGTATGCGCTTCTTCATGCCCGGCGATATGGACAGTCCGTTGATGCTGTAGAATGGCGGAAAGCCGCACATTATGATATACATGACCACGCCCAGCGACCAGATGTCGCAGCTCTTGTCATATTTCTGCGGGCCGAGCACTTCCGGAGCTAAACAGAGAGAGAGAGAGAGAAACATTCAATGCAACATTCTAGGCGGACGGACGGATAGGTGCACTAACCCACATAGTACGGCGTATAGCAGGGCGTCTGTAGGGTGTCATTGGTGAAGGTCTCCTTGGCGAAGCCGAAATCTGTCAGCTTCAATATCGCATTGGGCTGCTTTGTCGTGTAGAGCAAGTTCTCTGGCTTCAAGTCGCGATGCGCTATGTCCCGGCTGTGCAGATAGTAAATCGCTTCGCAAATCTCGCGCATTATGTGCGCCGCTTCCCGTTCCGTAAACGAACTGTCCGCCTTGTCCTGGATGCGCTGGAACAGTTCGCCGCCCTCCATGCTGCAAGATAGGCAGAGAGAGAGAGAGAGAGAGAGAGAGAGATGAGTTGGGTGAAAGAGGTGTGGAAAGTGCTCGCAAAAGCCAGTGAAACGTTTACGAATAAAGGCGTGGGAGAGGGAGGAAGGGAATGGAGGAGACTGTTTTAGTATCTCTAAGAATGTTAAGGTCTGCAAGCTATCTAACCATATTCTAAGTGAAACGTTCACGAAAGCAGAGAAAGGGAGGGGAGGGACAGGGAGGGAATGAGAAGTTTGTGTCTCTCTATTGGCTACAGCTAAAGAAATACTTTTGTTGAAACATTTACGAAATGCAGCATAGAAGTAGAAATGTAGAAAGTGTGGGAGATAGAGAGAGCGAGAGAGAAAGAGAGAGAGAGAGAGAGGAGTGAGAGAGAGGGAGGAGTGAGAGAGAGGAAGGGATAAAGAGTGGGAAAGTGTGAGGCAGAGAGAGAGAGAGAGAGAGAACGTAGGTGAAGTTCTCATTCTCTCCTCCCCTTTCTCTTCATTTGTCCATTCATTCTCTTTCCATCTCTCTTTTATCTTTAATTCATTCGTTAAACAAAGCATATGCATATGAAGAGAGAGAGAGAGAGAGAGAGAGAGAGAGAAAGAGAGAGGGAGGCTATTTTGTCCTATCATAAGTTAAGTTTTCGTTCTCTTAACCTTCCTTTCTCTTGTTCTTTCAGTTTGTCGATTATTATATTCATTCATTCATGTGTGTGTAGAGAGAGCGAGAGAGAGAGAGCGAGTGAGTTAACTACTCTCTGCAATTCACTCAATTCATGCTTCTCTCGTTCTTCCACTTATCCAACTACAGCTGAAGCTGAGCAGCCTGTTAAAACGTTCACGAATGCCACAGACAACACAGCAATAGCCGCTAATCAGCTCAAGTTCTCTGATCCATTTATAGAGCCAAACACAATTAGACGAATTAACTATAAATAAATAAATTAGTTGCAATGCGAAAGGAAAACTCGAAACTTATTTAATTATGGCGCGTCGAATGCGGATTTATGGCTAGCGAATGTGAACAAGGTGGCAACGCACTAATTGAGTTGCGTGCGAAAAGCCCAATTCATGAATAACTGTTTATGGCGTGTGCCATTCTGAGTAACGGTGCCCAATTGGCAACAGGCAAATGCTAGTTGGATGGAATTCATTGTAGTGGCATCCAATGGGAAATCAATGAAAGAATTTTAATGAGATTCATGACTAATAGGAGTAGAACCAATTAGAATACATAGTATGGGAAAACAAATTAATTGGATTTATTTATAATGAGAATTGGGCTTATGCAAATAAAAAGCATTGTGTGGAATCTAGTTGGAATTGTATAGAGCAACTTTAGCTAGTTGGAATGAAATATACAATTGGAATTGATGTTGTTGTTCTATTGGAATAATCGAAATACGAATTGGAAAATGACGAATGTAATTGGTGTTAACGTCCAATTAGATATAATAAACAACTAGTTGGAGATCTCATATTGGAATGAGTATTGTATTATACTGTTATACACTTCAGTGAGACTAGTGTGTATTCCAATTGGCATATCTGATTTGCTATTTCCTATTGGGTTTCGCTTGCACTCCCATACACCCATCCAATTGGCTTTAGTTAGTCTAATTACCATTCCATTACGACCAGCAGACACTTGCGGCCGCTGTACGTGTTCTCATAGACATCGATGATGTTGACAATGTGCTTGCAGCCGCTGGCCCGCCAATGCAGGTCGACTTCGCGGCGCGCCTTCTCATTGTCCAGCAGCACTTTGAGGGCGTAATTCTGTTTGGTGCGGCGGTTGGTGCACTGCACCACTTTCCCATTGATGCCCAGGCCGAGCACCGTGTCCGATATTTCGTAGTCGTCCACCAAAGGCGTTGTCTTTGGTTGCCGTTGATTCTGCAGCGAGAGCATCTTTCAAGTTGTGCCTAGTTGAAAAGGAAGAGAGACGTATTCTGATTAGAATTGTGATATTTATGCGGGTATGACAGCTGCTTGAAGTAGCTGCAGAGAGGGAAAGAGACAGAGCATGAGCGGCAGTGTTGCCGTGCTGCTATAAGCATTAAGCGAAGTGTCGAGTGTTGCCGTGCTGCATTAAGTATGACATTTACTCCAGGCAAATCCTAGCCGTCAGTGTTGCCGTGCTGCAATTGACAGCAAGTAGAAGCTGCTGCTGCTTCTCAGGCAAATCCTAGCTGCAGCTGTCTTATTGGATTATAGAATGAAGTGTCAGTGTTGCCGTGCTGCAATCAGTAGTACTTTTGATATCCAGTCAGGTCTTAGCTAGAGCTGCCATAGGCGCCAGTGTTGCCGTGGCGCCACTAACCCGTATGTAGCTGCTGGCCATTGCGGCCATATCATTCATATGAATGAAGTGTCAGCCTGGCACAATTCAAGTAACTGCCCTAGGCGCCAGTGTTGCCGTGCTGCAATTGGCAAACAGGATGACACTAGGCAAATCCCAGCTACAGTTGCCATATCGCTAAAGAAGCAGAATTCAAATACTTTCTCGGCAGCGTTGCCGTGACGCAATTAGCAGCAAGTGTCATTGCATCATAATGATCTTATAAGAATATACAAAGCCAAATACAAGCAATGACGTCACACACACACTGGAATTGCGGTATTATTTACAAATAAACAAATTGATGCTACGTTTTTGTTGTTGTTGTTGTTTTTGTGGAACGTGGGCGCAACAACTTGTTAACGAAATAAAAAAATGAGATGAAATTCTGTGTGGAATTGCGAAACCGAACTTCAAATAATTCGGATTCGAGTTGGAATTGATTTAGCATTTCGATTGGCTTTTTACATTGGCATACATTATTCGAGTTGGGATTGTGCATCGAATTGGAATTGCTTTGCATATGCTAATTGGCATTACAGCGCTTTCCGTTTTGTTTATGAAAGTTTATGCAGCAAGCGTGTATGTGTGCGTGCGTGTGTGTGTCCGTGTGTGTGTGTGTGTGGTCAGCTGCTTTAGGCATGCGACTTGTACAGTTAGTAACAGTGATAAATCTTTCACTAATTGTCGAGGGAGGGGGAGGGGGATCGGATGGTTGGAGTATAAGCAAACATTACACAATGTTTAAACGGGGAGTGCTAATAGGAAAATGCATTTGCAGCCTGGCAACTCTGATTGGACATTGAGCTGCGTTGGCATGCCCACTTTATCCCACGTCTCTATCCCTCTCTCTCTCTCACTCTCACTCTCACTCACACTCACACTCACTCTGTGCATGTGTGTGTGTGTGCTTAGCTGATGAAATGGGTTTTTGTTATTTATTTACTATGATTAATTTATAATGCACAAAGCCAATTGCGGTTAAATAAATGTATTTATGTGCAAACATTATTAAAAAAAAACAAAATAGCATATTGCACAGCTCTTCTTCTTCCACTTTACTTCAGCTGCCCACACACACACACACACACACATACGCGCACAGACACTCACACACCTGGCGTGTGTGTCAAAGCGGCAGCAACATGCGTCATGTTTTCCCCCACTTAATGCGGTACTCTTTTTTTTTTAGTACCATTTTCACTTTGCGCTTATTTTTATCAGTCACACACACACACACACACGTAGAGATTTGTCTTCTCTTTTTTTCTGATAAAAGTTCGGGTCAATGTCGCTGCACACTGTTATATATATTTTAGATATTAGCACTTGTCTTCTCGCTTCTCGTTAACATACCTTTATTTGTTTTTATTTTTTTTCTGTTCGGCGTGCGATGTAATAACAATAAAAAAAATGAAAACAACCCGCTCTGAACACAGCACGCTGCGTGTTTCGACTTGAAAGCAAAAACAATAACTGAAAATACCTTTTGCAGTGCGACCAGACTGCACTAAGCGCATAATACTAGATAAAAACACGCTCAGTGTGACAGTCGTGTGTTTGCTTGGGCGCAAATAATTAAACACAAATGTGAATGCATTAAAGATAATGCAAGACTTGCTGCCTATTCAATCAATTCCATATACAAATCATTTACATTTCTTTGTGCATTGCGTATGTTTATACTGTGCACATTTAAAGTGTTCCCTGCACTTATGGCATGTCTGGCAACGCTTGTTTAGGCGCATTTACATATGTGCATTGCATATGTTTATACTGTTCACAATTAAAGTGTTCCCTGCATGTATGCAAAGTCTGGCAGCTCTCGTTTGGGCGCAATTAATTAAACACAAATATTGTGAATGCACTGAAAGATTGTTGTGATACAATTTATTTTTATATTTTACATTTTGAATTATCCAAACGAATACATTATTATTACATACATATATGCCTTGCGTCCGTCTGAACTGTTCACAGTTGTCTATAGCACGCGCATAGCAATTGGTCACACTTAAAGTGTTCCTAGCTGGCAACGCCAGATGTGGCGCAATCATTTAAACGCGACCATTGTGAATGCAATGCAGCCATCAATGTTTCCTGCCAAGTCAAACAATGACAATGAACTGCAACATAAATGTATGTATATTTAATTTAGAGCAATAATAAAAAAAAGAACCTAAACAATGTCTTTAGCAGCACGTCTAAGAGGTGAGTAACATGGATAAATACACAATGTACCATACAATTCATGATCATTATGGTTAAAGGACTTTTTTAAAACATATTGTTCACAAAAACAAAACAAAAAAAAAACATGCATTCGCTTAGGTCTATACTGTTCACAATTGTGCAGTTGGACATAGCGAGGACTATGCCCAACAAGTCCTTATTTTGAGTATTGCACTGATGGCTCACATATTTAGCTGTTTTTTCAGTTTAACTTAAATATTTTCTTGTTGCTCACGTTTTTTACTTAGACTTAAAATTGAAACTAACTTGGGCTGGGAGTAGAGAATCGCATAGTGAATGACATTGGGTATTATTATAAGACTTGGGATTGCATTGTTTTTCATTTCTTGTTTTTTTTTGTTTTTTTTCATTTTCTTTTCGAATCTGGTTTGTACACTACAAATTATAGACATTAATTTTTTGCTTTTTCAAAATATCAATTGGACATATTTGTTTGGTATTCTCTTAGAATTTTCATCATCTACTTCTTGTTTTTGTTGCTTTCTTGCTCATTTCTTTGCGCTCTTCACGTTGATCTTCTGAATTTTGATATCCACTAAGCCCACCCACCCACTACTACACACGCACGCACACATACACTCACACACGCACACACGCACACACAGACAGACAGACGGACATGCTATAGGAAGGAACTGAATTAGCGTTCGATTCGCTTTCTACTTTCTTCATCTAGTTCTTCATTCGATGCGTCTCAAGAGCATTTATAGTTGTTGGCCTTCCTTAATCCTGCATAGTCCTTAAAGTGCTTCCTCTTCTTCTTCTCTTACATCTTCTTTTCCTGATAGATTTTTGCATTTTTGTGTTGTTTTTGTTGTTGTTTTTTTTTTTTTTGATTTTTCTGTTTGTGTTTGTTTGTTTGCTGTGGATTTGGGGATCAGTCGCTGCAGTTGCTCTTATGCCGACAAGCCCAGCGTCTTGCGCACCAATCGCTGTGCGATCCGATTGAACTCCTCCCGCCGCTCACGCCACATGATCGCTGCATCCACATTGGCGCCGCTCTCGTCGTTCGGTTCTAAATGGAAGTCAGGCGATTAGTGATATATAGTGATTAGATATATCTATTATAGCCATGTACCCGCCAGCATGCTAACCACACTCAGCAGTATCTTCTCGACACTCTGAACGGGACTCCAGCGTTCGGCGGAGAGTTCGTAGCCCATGGGATCGTCACCGGGTGCGTGTAGTATTGATATGCAGACGCGGCCATCGGCAAAGATGTTTGGATGAAACATATCACAAGTGAATTTCATTTTAGGTGGACTCAATGGATAGTCGGGTGGAAAAACTAGACGGGCTGGAAAAACGCCGCCCTCAAAGCAGGTGCCCTCGGGTCCGCTACAAAATACATTTAGATTAGATATACACACACACACACACACACACACACATATATATATATATATATGTATATGTATATGATTTGGTAACTCACGCAATTAGCGCCTCCCATTCAAAGAAATTGTCCTCGCTGATGGGTCCAGCGGCGATGCCCTCTGGCGGATCCATTGTTAACTCTGTAGAATGCATAGTGCGAGCGAGCGAGCGAGAGGGAGAGAGAGAGGGACAGTTATAACAGTGAATTGTTGAACTTTCATCAGCTGCCATTGCTCGCAAATATCTTTGCAGGCACTTGCCCAAAGTCCCGTTCACTTACGTTTGTATTCCGCCATCAGGCGACGCAGCGCCGAGCCAGCCATTTGTCGTCCACTTTAGTTCAAAATTGCAGCTCGAGGTCAAGTTAAGCGAGAAAAACACCACGTTGGTATTTGCAAGCGTGTGGCATAAAGTTGCAAAGTGTTTATTTTTATATATGTATGTATATGTGTTTGTATATATATATATATGTATGTATATACACACATATATATATTATAATTTATATATACATATATATGTTTATATACAATATATATGTGTGTGTGTATGTGTGGTATATATATATATGTATATATACAAAAAAACAAACAAAAGTGTAGAGCAGCCGTGTATATATATATATATATAAATATATATATATATGTATATGTGTGTATGTGTATTTATTTTGTCCGTATGCGTATGTCAATGTCGGCCAGCTTGAAAAAAAAAATGAAACTACGTTTTTGCGTTTTCAGAGTTGCCAGACAGTTTCAGCTGCCATTCCATTTATCGCATGCACGAAACATATGTATGCAAATCGCAGTGCGCACAATGCGTCAAACTGCTTGTTAATCATATGCATTATTGATTTTGCTGCTTGTTGTTGTTGTTGCGCAGTTTATATTATTTTCGCAGCCATTGTTCATGTCATATGTTATTCGATTTCGATAGTTTTTCATCTCATCTCACCCCGAGAATGTGTGTTTGCTGTAGGTGGCAACGCTGTGCGGCTATCGGCTACGGCTATGCTTATGCCCAGATCTGGCAGCACTCTGTGTTTACCTCTTATTTATTTGTTATGAAAAACATAGATACTTTTTATATGCTAAATAATTAAAAACTACAGCTCATTGCGCTCATTGCGTGCCGGCGAATTGGCAGGCAGATGAGCTTTCAGCTCGCGCCAGAAGTCGACGCGATGCTGCAACAGCGACAGCTCCATGCGCAGCAGCGCAGGCAGCGTCTCGGCCTCGTCCAGATCCAACTTGGAGCCCAATCGGGCATATTGCACGGGATATGTGCGCGTGGGCTGCCAGGCGGGTAAGTTGCTAGTACCATTCACATGATTCGGATCACTAAATAAAATGGTTTTTGTTTCAGTTGAAGCCTTTAGCAAGTGCTTAACCAAGTGGCATACCCGTTGCGTGCAAAGTTCACCCAGAGACGCAGCATTAGGTCGCGCAGCTCCAGATCCTGGCGCGTTGGCACCGCGCTCACAAACAGCTCCTGGCCAATGGGAAACAGATATTGCAGCTCCTCCGCATGGCAGGCGCCATAGAACTCATTGTGGGCTCCCTTAAAGATCTCCGAGAAGCTGGCGGCGCCCTTATGATCAAACAGATAGACATAGGTGGGCGCCAGCTGCGCGTCGTCCAAGCGCAGCTGCAGATACTCATCGACACCAGCCACAAACCAGCCATCGGATATTAGCTGTAAACAATATAATGTATATATAGATCTATCTCTCTCTTTCTCTCTCTCTCTCGCTCTCTCTCTTTATACATATATATATTTATCTGCTGTTCTCTGTGTCTTACATCGGTCAGATTCTGATGATTGGACTTGTTGTAGTTGTGGCCCGCCTTGAAGTAGAAGTTTTCGATGTGGCGCGTTATCTGCCGCTGCTGCTCGTCCTCGTGATGATCATAGTTGAGCACCACAGGCAGCAGGCGTTCGAATGAGGACTTGAACTCGCTCATCAGATGCGGTAGATTGAGCAGTGCCGCCGTCTTCAGCAGCCCCTCCTCGGCTGTCACGCCTATCATCAGGGGCAGCATCTGGCCATGCGGTCGCTGCGCCACCTCACGTGGTCGCTGCGTCAGAAAGGCGCCCTCATGCTCCGGCTCAATGACGGGCGGAAATGGTATCATCGGATCGAAGTCCCAAACCTAAAGGAAGACGCTTTACATATGCTGCCAGCACTCACACACGCGCGCACAACTTACAAACATGTCGTAGAGCGTGGCGACCACATCTTCGGCTCGCTTGCCGCGCAAACAGTTCAAACGCGCTGGCCAATCCTCGCCAGCTGCGCTGCAGTTCAGCAGCTCGCTCAGCTTGAGGGCACGTTGCGCGGCCACGCCCTTGTGGGCGGGCTGTGCCCATGGATTGAAGTAGGTGCCGGATTGAGCAATGCCACGATGCAGTAGGCCGCGCGACTTCTCGGAGAGCATGTGATAGGTGACACTGGCACCGCCGGCGCTCTCACCGAACACCGTCACACTGTGCGGATCGCCGCCAAAGACGGCAATGTTGTCGCGCACCCAGCGCAGCACCTGCAGCTGATCCTTGAGGCCATTGTTGCCGGGGCAGTCGAGCGTCTCGGTGCTGAGGAAACCGAGCGGACCCAGCCGAAAGTTGGCCGAGACAAGCACAATGTCGTGCTCGAGAAGAAAGTCGGGTCCGTAGAAGCTGCTGATACCCGCGCCGCACTGCCAGCCGCCGCCATGGAACCAAATCATTACGGGCAGCGGCTCCGCCGGCACCGGATCTGGCGTATACACATTGAGGTACAGGCAATCCTCCGAGCCCTCGATGATCATGTCACGCCGAAACGGATCACGCTGCATGCAGACGGGCGCATCCTTAACGGCCAAGCGTTCGCCCTGCCAAGCGGGCAGCTCGACGGGCGCCCGGAACCGCAGCTCGCCCAGCGGCGGCACTGCATACGGCACGCCCATAAACGCACGCATATGCCGACCACTGTGCGTGGTCCTGTGGCGGCCAACCAGCCAGCCGCCATGCGGCATCTGGACGTGCATGCCCTGCGAGGCGCGTGCCCAGGCCGCCCCAATCAAAGCGCACAGCACGAGCGCCGCCAGCCACACCGGTTTCCAATCGATTGCCATTGTCTGTCTCAGCTCAACTGATTTGGCCAACGGCCGGCGCTGACGGTTTTAATATTACAACATTCAGTTTCCGAAGCTCGTCTTCCCGCAGCGCGCAGCGCACAGCGCACACTGGTTCCGCTTACTAAAAATAACAATAAATGAAAAAACAACAACAAGAATGAAAACATGCAAAATTGAAATTCAATTAATTTCCATAACTGGAAAAAAGTCCAAATCAAAGCTGCCAAAAATACATTTTTGAATAACGAAAGTTGTCTCTCAAAGTCATGAAATATCTGTAGTCTGTAATCCGTTATCTTCACATATATATATTGATCTCATTTATGATCTGCCACTCAATATATCAAAGTCTGCTTGAAAGTTGTTTTTATATTGTAGCTTGCACGTGCCCAACGGGTTCACACTTTTGGCACTTAAGCTAAAGCGCGGCGAGCTTTTGTTCCTTTATCTTGAACTCGAAGTTATGTTCACACTGAGCTTTTCGTGTGTGCTTTCGTAGCAAAGCTTAGGACAATTGGCAATTCTTTTACATACATCCTATGTTGTACTGGATAAGCTTTAAGCCTTTGAGCTTTGAGCTTTCAGTTTTGAAGGCGCTCGTATGTGCTTTTTAAGTTGCTTTTTCATACAAATTTATTTGTACATAGAAATAACATGAACATAAGAAAAATTAAATACAAATTTGTAGAGAAAATAAAAAAAAAATATATAAAATATATATAATATATATATATATATATATATATATATATATATATATATATATATATTATTATTATATATTATTATATATATATTAATGACTTATTTGATACTTTCATTTTTTTTGGATTTATCTTCTTATTTTTAGAATCAATCATTTGCTTGACACTCCTTGCCCCACTGTGCGCATCTTCATGCTCATTTACCAAATTGTTTATGTTAATTAAAAACTCATATTTTGTTGTTGTTGTTGTTGTTGTTGTTGTTATCTGCTCGTGTACTTAGCCAAATGTATGAAATAAATACTCAAAAAAAGTTTTCCATGCAAAAGTTGATTTGTTAACAAGCACCGATTAGCGCACAGTGGGTCAATTACAGCTTAGACTCGTTCAACTTTGTGAGCTTCGCTTTGTTTGCTCTTCTTCTTCTTCTTCTTGTCTGTTTTTGTTGTTGTTATTTTGAACATTGTTCAAAGTTTTGATTTGCTACCAAGTTCAAATTGCATTTGTAGTTGTTGGTTCCACTGTGCGATGGCTCTGAATGCTGCGCTAAGTGTGTCGCATGAGCTGGCAAAAAAAAAAAACAAACATATAAATATAGTCAGCCCCAATCAAATTTGGACACTCGCTCAGATTGTGTTCTCCTTTCGTTTCGCACGAAATCTTAGATGGGATTTTTTTCATCTTGTTTTTGCAGTCGAAACATGGCCTTCAGCTGAAGACTCGACGATCGAGTGCCCAATTGATGTTGCGCTATTCACCTTCATTAGTGGCGCAATAGTAAATCAAGTGAGACTGTTGCAGTCGGGCGGCAATGACTGCACAATACTCGCTCACTTGGTTCCACAGAGGGCATCTGCAGTTGCTGGATTATTCAATTTTTGGTAAATGTAGTCTCTATATAAGATGAGGTAGGTCTCTATAGCTTCAATAGCAGCGATTAGTTTTGCATGCCTACGGACGGACGTACAAACGGTCGGACGAACAGGCAGCCTGTCGGACGGACGCACATTGCACCAAAACCAATATACTCTGCTCTACTTAGCGCACTGAGTATACAAATCCCAATTTGTTCATTTGCCATGTTTCATGACTCGATTGAAACACCGCCAAAAAAACTAACTCAATTGCATTTGTCTCTAATATACGACCACTTGGGGCGTGGCACAGTTATGCCATAAACCTCCAACCTCCAAATTTGACCAACTGCACAGATCAACTAGAAAATACACATGAACAATTTCAAGGCAGACAGGCGAACTAATATGCCCGCTGTTCAAATACTACTTAAAAGTTAAGCAGAAAAAACAGAAGAACAAAATTACAACAAAAATTAATCAAACTTAAGTAACAAAAACAAATGGCAGAGTCGCAAATTGGGAATGCTCGACTGGGATATACCCTGTTGTAAAAGAAAAACAAAGAGAAATTATTGAAACGGTTCTCTCTTACTCTCTGTCGCTTTCTCTCTATCTCTCTATCTTTCTTTCTTTCTCTCTCTCTCTCTCAATTTCTCTATACAAATCTCTCTCTCTATCTATCCTTCTTCCAGTTTCTCTTTCTCTTTCAGTACTTCTCTCCAATTTTTCCTCATACTATCTCTCTCTTTCTCACACTTTATTTTTCTCTCTCTTTCTCTTTTTCACTTTCTCACTCTCTTGCTCTCAATCTTTCTCTGTCGCTCTCTCTGTCTCTCTTTCACTCTCTCTCTCTCTGTCTATCTCTTTCTCTCTCTGTCTATCTCTCTCTCTCTCTCTCTCTCTCTGTCTCTCTATCCCTTTTCCCCTCTCTTTATATCCTTCTCTCTCTCTCTCCGTCTCTCTCTCTGTCTGTCTGTCTCTCTTTCTCTCTCTGTATCTCGCTCTCTCTCCCTCTCTCTATCTCTCTCTCTCTCTCTCTCTCTCTCTCTCTCTCTCTCTCTCTGTCTCTCTCTCTCTCTGTCTCTCTCCTTTCTCCTCTCTCTATCCCTTTTTCCCTCTCTTTATATACTTCTCTCTCTCTCTCTCTCTTTCTCTCTCCATAAGTATTTGTCTTTCTCCTTATCTACATATCTCTCTCTCACTTGCTTCCTCCCTTCTTTCTCTCTCTCTCTCTCTGTCTCTCTCTCTCTCTCTCTCTCTCTTTCTCTATCTCTACCTAACCCTTACCTTACCCTTATCTTTTAACTTCAGTTAACACATTCTATTCACGTAAGCCTATATACCCACACTCTTTGTAAATTACAGGGTATTTAATATTGAAGCGCACTTCAAAAAATGCCTTTGCATGCCAAAAAAAAAGAAAAAGTGGAAAAATGCCATCGAGCTAATAAGCGCAACGTCTGCGGCCTTTGAAGTTCACTTTGCAGAAGCTGATGAGTGTGTGAGAGAGAGGGAGGATACTGAGAGAGAGAGAAAGAGAGATGCTAAAAGTTTACCTTTTTCAGCTTTGCTTTGTTTTTTTTTTGTGGAAGTTTTTACTAATATGCGACAAATACTTCGACATGTTCCTCCGCTCACTCACTCACACCGTGCCGCCCACCTGCCACGCCCAATGCCTAATTTGTTGAAGCGACTTTTGACAAATGTTCGTGTCTAGGCCGCAGATTTATTTAGTTATTCAGTTAGCCGACCAGATTTTAATCCACTTGAGTGGCCATTTATCAAAAAAAAATATAGAAAGAAACTAAAGGAAGGAAGCAGGGAAGGAAGGAAGGAAGGAAGGACGGACAAGTAGTGGACATTTCGGCCAATTGGTCATCTGGATTGAAATGAATGAGATATATCATATATATAGATGTACGGGGGAAGTGTATGAGAGAGAGAGAGAGGGAGAGAGAAGAGTGTAACTGCATGCATATAAAGTTTTAATTGATTAATAGAGGCGGCTAGGGCTGGGTTGGCAAACGGACGGATATAGATAGAATGGGACTAGTTTAAGATGGACCATCTTAGATGGTGTAGGGTAAGGTAAGCAAAGGATAGTATAGATGGGATGGGAAGTAATGGGATAGTGGTAAACTCATCTATCACTATTCTATAATCTATGTAGTGCTGGCTGGCAGATAGGCAAAGAGTTAGCTACGATAGGACAAGATATGAATATGAAAAGAAACGATGGGTTAGTAGAGGATACCATAGAAAGTGATGGGATAGGATACAATAGGATAGAATATGAAGGCATAGATCAACGTAGCACTGAAAGGGATGGGTTAGGATTGGATAGAAATGTTTAGAATGGGATAGAATATGATATATATAAGATGGGAGATGACTGAAACTTATAGGATAGGGTAGTATAGGATAGGAATGGGAAAGAACTAAGTAAGATAGGATAGGATATTATGATTTGGGATATGGTAGGCAATGTTAGATTGGAAAGATCAGAATATAATAGGAAGGGATGTGAATGGAAGGAATAGGCTAAGAGGGAATAGACTAGGAAAATGTAGGATAAAATAGGATATGATAGAAATGGAAATGTTAGACTGAGATGGGAAAGTATGGGATGCACGTAAGATGGGAGAGCATACTAAAGGAAGTGCTGGGAGTGGGAAAAAGTGAGGTTGGGATAGGATAAGGAGAGAATGAGGATGAGGATAAGATTAGGATAAGATTATTAAAAAAACTAATATACTAATAAGGCAAAGCTTATGATATAGATATAGATAAAGATAGATAAATGATATATATAATATAAAATATATAATATATATAATATATAGTTCATATTTTTTTTTATGGGAACTAAGGAGACTTTTAAAAAAGCGTCGAAAATATAAAATTATTTGAAAGGCAAAAGAAAAACTCGTAAAACGAAATTGAAATAAAGTAAATTGATTCAGTTTCGACTGAGTTACGATAGATTGTTAGCAGAGTGGATATAGAAAACATCTAAAAAAAAGAAATCAAAATGCCAAAATCATACAAAACTTTCGCCAAGCCGGCGTGACTAAGAAAGAGATAAATATGCAAGGAATAAATAAAAGACAAATAAATTTCAGCATTTATATGGGGATTTTGTTTAGCTAAAAATTTGTGTTGCTGCACAGATTATGCAGGTATTTGCACTTTAAGAGGAGGATGGCAGATGGAAAGGGTTTGCCCAGCTACCCAACATTGACCAAAAACCCTTTTTGTGAGGGCTAAAGAGTCGCGCCGCAACTGAAATCCCCCGCGCGACTCAAGTCGAATGAAAATACAAAAATACAAAAATGATTTATTGTAGGTAAAATATTTATTGTTGTTTTTTTCTTCTTCTTTCTCTTTCGCTCTGTTTTTTTTTCATATTCCACACAAATTCCCGTTGTTTTTTGTTGTAAAATAAACAAAAGGTCACGCGGCATCTTTTGAATTCTTGTTTCTTGCGCCTTTTGGAAAACCCTTTAACAAACAAAAAAAATAAACAAATGCAGATGGGCGTCAACGACTGCAGAACACTCGCTCACTTGGCTCCAAAGCTGCCGTCTGCAGTAGTTGAACTATATTTGGCAGCTTTAGCTACAGAACTTGGTTAGATATAGTCTTTGCTGATTAGCCACGCCCCCAAGAGGCATATATGTATTTCATGTCTGGTAAATCAAGAGAGAATGACCACAGTCACTTAGTTTCATTCGATTTGCCACGCCCACAATGTGCATAGGGGCAATATCTTAACACATACATATATAAGACGGAGCTATCAATGAGTAAATGTTCCATATGACAAGCCTCCGTCTCCATAGCAGCGATAGCGTTTGTCTGCCTAAGGACGGACGGACGTACGGACGGACGTCTGGACATTGCCAATAAACTCTTCTCTACCACGTGAACGAGTATAAAAAGTGAAATAATTATTAACAAAACACAGAGCGAGAGCGTACTAGAGCCAGCAGCTGCTTAGAAATATGCGGGCCACGCCCACCCCCGCCCTGGCTGTATTTATTTATTCTGCATTTTGGGTCAATTCCTTTGGTTTCATTTAATTAAAAAAGCAAAAGCGCGACGCACAATAAAAAAAAGTATAAATATATATTGAGAGAGAGAGAGAGAAAGGGGAGGGAGAGAGGTATATATATTCACATGCATGTCTGTCCCTGGTCTTGTTAGCTTGTTGGCATCCTTGTATTTACTTAGGATCAGGTGGTGCGCCTCAGCCTGAGCCTGAGTCGTCCGTTTGCCAAACCAACAACAAAAAAATAAAATAATACAAACAATGCAAAGAAGCCGCCGCCGCCGCCGAAGCCGAAGCCAAAATTTCAATTTCGCGGTTACTGCATATTTTCCCATGCCTTTTCGGCCGCGCTGTAGCATACCCTGTACGGGCTGGGCTGGCGGGCTATGCACTGCCAACACTTTCACTTTCACTTTCACTTGATTTGTCTTTGGTCATTGGATTTTTGCAGCTTTTGCTTCTCCAGCAAGTTTCTCGCTTTTGGTTTGTTCTTCTTCTTCTTTGTTTCCTTTCCTTCCTTGCTTAGCTTCTCCCTTCGCTTCTTTTGGTTTATGTTTGCTCTGATTCTTCGAATCTCTCTTCTTTTTCCCATTTTACTTCTCATGTTGCTTCTCACTTCTATTTTTCTTTTATTTCTCTTGTTTTTTGACTTTGCTTCCAGCTTAGTTCTCGGATTGATTCCCTAACTTCTTTTTGCTTCTTACTTTACTTTCATCTGTGCTTCTCACTTCTTTTTGTACTTTCTTTCTCTTTCATTGAGACCTGAGAAGTCCTTTCTCACTTTGCTTCTCTCATTGCTTCTCACTTTGCTTCTCTCATTGCTTCTCACTTTGCTTCTCTCATTGCTTCTCACTTTGTTTCTCTCATTGCTTCTCACTTTGCTTCTCACCTTGCTTCTCATTTCTCTTCTCGCTTTGCTTCTCACTTCGCTTTCAAATCTGCATTTCGCTTTACTTTTCCTTCTGTTAACTTCTCGCTTAGTTTCTCGCTTTACTTCTCTCTGTACATTTGCTTCTCTTCTCTTCTTTCCTAACTTTTCGCTTCGCATTCCTTTCTTTTTGGCTAAGTTTTCCAGTTCTCTGTTCGCTTTTGGCTTTTTTGTTATCTTGCTTAACTTCACTCTTAGCTTCTTTCTAATCAACTTGATTGCGTCTTTAGCTTAGTTTAGCCTCTCTCCGCTCTCCCCCCCTCTCTCTATCTTCCTTAACTTCTCCCACTGCTTTTCTCGCTGTCTCTCTCTTCAGCCAACTTGTTGCTTGCCCCTTTTACAGGGTATTTCTTAAGTCGCTCTCTCGCCATGCACCTGTGAGTTGACGTCTTGTTTGGCTTTGAGGTTTTAAGGGCTGTTCGGAGGGGGGGTTGGTGGCATCGGTCGTGGAGGCAGGGGCAGCCGCCTCAATGGCAATGGAATTTAAACGAAATTTTTGAAAGCAGCTAAAAATGGAACTTTAAAAATGCGAATGCGCAGCGGCTTAAGCGATAATTGGCCACTAGGAAAATATGGAGGCCGCAGCGCAGTTGCCACTTATCCTTAGCCATGGCCAAGGCCTTATCCATGTTCATGTCGATGTCGATGTCGATGTGATTCGATAGGATGTTGAAACATGTCCAAATACCAAATGTAAATTGTTCAATGTTCGGATCGGGCTTAGACTCTAAGCCAAGAGAAGAGGAAGAAGCAGAAGAACTTTTGTTGCGGTGGTGGAATTGGCCATGTCCAATGACAAGGACATGGACATGGCCATCAACTCCAACTCCCACTCCCACTCCCACTCCTGGTGGGGTCTCAGCGAGCTCTACAAATTGATATGCAGCAGCTGTTGCGTATTTCCGATGTTGAGCTGGGGGAGGGGGAGGGGAGGGATCAGTGGGGGTAAGTGGGGGACAGCTGTGCATTTTAAGCGTCATTCATAGTAATAATAATAAAAATATGTATAGTCAGATATATAGCCTCTGCTGGAGGTCAGGGCTGAAGTCAGTGCTGGGGATTAGCTCGCCTGATTGGACACGATGTGATTAACTTGTCATCAGCTCTGGCGGCTCATCTGATGCGAGCACGTCGCGCGACATGACAGGCAGCAACACGTTTCACGGCATGTCCTACTGGCGCTGGCCAGGTCTGGCGCCCTTCCTTCATCTCTTCCTCCATCCCGCTTCTCTTTCTCTCTCTCTCTCTCTCTCTCTCTCTCTCTCTACTATTCACACAAAAAAATTAACCCATTACGCACTCCATTAACGCCCGCTGCCAATGCATATGGGCCACAGCTAATTAGTTGTGGCAGCTGATGCTACACACACTGACACACACACACACACACACACTCAGTCGCCCACTCACATGCTTTGCCATAGAGAGCTAAGAGCTGCTGTCAAACTTCGTTATTCAGCACGATTTAATACAGATTCGATTGCAGCCAAAGACAGGCAGACAGCAACACACACTCGCACACTCACACACATCACACACACACACACATCTCACACACATTCTATAGAGCTATAGAGTCTACATCTAAAATCTATCTCTAGTTCATATCAAATCACATTTGATGTCCAAAACGAACTAGTTTCAAATGGAATCGTATCAATACAAATCTCTTTCTCTCTCTCTTTCTCTCCTTCTTTCTCACTTTCTCTCTCACTTCCTCTCTCTCTCTTCCTCTCTCTTTCTCTCTCTTAATTCAATTCAATCTAAAATTTGACTTAACTCTAATTGAGATACTATTTGAGTTCAGCTTCTTATGCCCTCTCTCATGCTCTCTAATTGAGTGTCAATCTCTAACTATCTTCATCTTTCTGTCTTTCTCTCTTTCAAGATTTCTCTTTCTCTTAAAACCTGTCTTTCTCTCACTCTCCCTCTGAGTCCCTCCTACTTTCTCTTCTCATTGAACCTTGAGCTCTCTCTCTCTCTTTCTATGATTATTTCACATTCTCTCTCTCTCTCTCTTCCTCTCTTTATCTAATCTCTCTTGTTTTCTATATATTTCTCTCTCTCATCTTTTCATTTCTCAATTTGCATCAGTCTATATCTGCCGTACTCTCTCATAGAGAGAGAGAGAGAGAGAGAAAGAGAGAGAAAGAGAAGAGATTATATCTTCTCTTCTCTCTCTGTCTCTCTCTCTCTTTTTCTCTCTCTTTCTTTCTCTCTTTATCTTCCTCTCTCATCATCTTATATCTCAACTTTCATCTCGAAGTCTGTCTTTTGCTCTAATATATCTGTCTATCTATCTCTTCCTCTCCCTCTCTCTCTCTCTCCCTCTCTCTCTTACTCCTCTCTCTCTCTTCCACACTGACATATTAAAGCCATAATATTTATTTTGCCCAAGATCTTCATCCCAAACAATAACTCAAAAAGTTCGCTTTTGTTGCGTTGGCTAACGAAGGCCAAAGGGCGTAGCGGGGGGCGTGGCATGAGCTCTAGCATTGTGAATACGATTTCCCTGCCTTTCTCTTTCACTCTCTCTCTCTCTCTCTCCCCGTTTTTTTTTTGTTGCTCTCTTTTGTTGCTGTTGTTGTGCATTTGGCTTTTCAAGTCAAGTGCATTTGCTCTCGGGGGCCATTGCCAAAGGGGGGAGCATGTCGAAGGGGGGGCTGCTGCTTGGGTACGCGCGAGTGCATTCGAATGCCTGGCATTTGGATTAACAACAATAACAACAATGCAACAACAACAACAATGACTTCTTTTTGGCTGGCAGCTGAGCCACGCCCTGTTGAGTGCCCAACAGGGCGCTAAGCATCAAGTGCCACCAATTGCCCCCAAGGAGCAACCGCAGCATCCATCCACAAGGCAAACAAACTCTCCAACCCCCCATCAGGTAGGCCGAGGTTGGCATGTTTCATGTCATCGAAGCAGGCCTGGGACCATATCAACTCATAAGCCCAATACAAATTATTCTGTCTATCAGTACAGAACTTATTTCAATTTATAAATAATTTACGTATAAAATTTTCGTGTTTTTTTATATTTTTAATTTCTTAAGCCACAAAATGTTCATTGCATACAGAGCTAGCATGGACAATGTCATGTCGCGGGAGGATCTGTGCGACGAGCTCAAGAAGAGCGAGGCCAGCCTGGACCTGAATGGGGTGAGTCACAACTTAGCTAAGATATGGCTAAGAAGTCATGGCCTAATGGAACTACCTACAGCGTTTAGAAGCCGAGAAACTGACTCAATCCCAAGCTTTTGTCGATGACAAACAGAAGCCGCATCTAACCTCTAAAACACGTCGTCAGCCCCTGGAGTCGAGTCATCAGTCTAGCGATGTGGAACCAAATGACAGAAAGCGACAGGCATCAATAGTCGCGCCAGTCTTGGACAAGGTAAGCCTCAGATCTATGCAGAAGAAGAAGCAAATTCTAATTCAATTCTCTATTCCATTCCATTTCTAGATCTAGCCGCATCTACTCAAAGTTATTGTTTTTGTTTTTTTCTTCTCACAAATTCCAATTCGAAAACTTCTGACCAGCCCCATCAAATGACGTAAGAGGAATCAGTTGGCTAACTCCCAAAAACATTCTATTCTAATATGAAAATTATAATGTTAACGCAATGATCTCTACTAAAAATCGAAATTTCACAGTTTAAAATGGTTTTTCCTTCCTAATCAAGTCAAGGGTTATTCGGGAAATGCGAGTGCTAACAAACAGAAGTTTATCAATGTGATAAAGCCAAGTGTTTTGACAAGTGTCCCGCTGCTTCTCCTCCTCTACTCTTCTTTCCATTCTCCTTTGCTGTTTAGAATTATGAACTGGCATTCGAAATATCTCCGTCATGTTGTCCAAATGTCGCGCGCGCGTTAAGCACGCCAAATGTCTTAAGTGCACAATGGAGCCACAGACCCGACATCAACTAGAAGGGGATTTACATCCACCCACCCATCCTCCCACACACACACACACACACACACACACATATACAGGACAACAATGTGGTAACGGGGCGTGCGAATATTTCAACGTGACTGTAGGATTTGAATGCCCTAACCTAGGGTATTACCATTTTGTGAGAGAGTTTGAGAAACTAATAATAGGTGATGATAATGAGGGAAATTTTAATGATAATGATAATGACAATGACAATGACAATGACAGGAACAGTGGCATTGGCAATAACAATGACAATGAGAATGACAATGGCAATAACAATGACAATGAGAATGACAATGGCAATAACAATGACAATGACAGGGACAGTGACATTGGCAATGACAATGACAATGAGAATGACAATGGCAATAACAATGACAATGACAGGGACAGTGACATTGGCAATGACAATGACAATGACAATGACAATGACAATAACAATGACAATGACAATAACAGGGACAGTGACATTGGCAATGACAATGACAATGACAATGACAGTAGCAATGATAAAAACAATGCAAATGCTAATGCTAATGCATTGCTAATACTATTGCTAATGCTAATAACTATGCGAATGCTAATGACAATGTTAATGCAATTCTAATGCCAATGCCAATGACAATGACAATGATGTAAATAGTTGATAGCGATAGTAATGATAATGATAATCATGATGAGGCTAGAGATACAAATTATAAATTCATTACTGATGATAACAAAGACAATGCCAACAAAGCAGTGCATCTCCTAGTCGGTCACTCCCAACTCGAGCCATCGAAATTTTTTGTCTTGTTTCTTTTGGGCTTTTGCCATTTACACTTGAGCGAAGGGTGCGAATTTTGTCACTCCGTTAACGTCAAGGCCATGAATACATCAGCTGAAGATGCCGCGGATGCGGCTGAGCGCAGTTACTCTATGTGGGTGTGTGTGTGGGTGTGCGTGTGTGTGTGTGAGGGGGCGTGGCTAAGTGGCAGGAGCTGGGCATACGAATGAACAGTTGAATGCTTGCTTTGGCTGCCTTTGCGGATTCTTAAGCTGCTTCTTCTTGTTGTTGTTAGCAGCATTTGAACCCAAAAATATTTCACACCTATGTGGGTGTAGTGTGTGTGTGTGTGTGTGGCAAGTGGCAGTTGCTGCTGCTCGTTTGGCTGTCACTTTGGCTCGTCGCATTGCCGCTCGTTGAAATTCATTAGGTAAGGCGGGGCGTGGCGGCGGGCGGATGCAGAGCTAACGGCAACGGCAACGGCACATGCAACATGGCAGACAAGGCACGAGACAATGGCAGCCGTGACAAACGTAACGGAAGACGGCACAGACAGTTTTATATGGAGAGACAAAGAGCATGAGAGAGAGAGAGAGAGAGAGAGAGAGAGAGAGAGAGACAGAGGCAGGGCTACTCCTGTGACAGTGGCATGTCTAAATGTCGACGACAGGCCATTTTCTATAACTTATCTGATTTTAATTGCTTCAAACATGTGCGTGCACGCTCATTGTCTGCTCTACGTATGTCCGTGTGCATGTGTGTGTGTGTATGTGTGTGTGTGTGTGTGTGTCTCCTGCCTGCCAGCGCATCCTTTTTTTTGTCGCTGTCAACATTATTTCACGTTGAGCGTTTCGTCGCCAATTCGCCGAACAGTGCTGCCACTTGGCAGACAAGTTGATGACCCTCCCTCTGCCCCCTCCCCCTATACACATAGTGGCTCTGCTCCCACCCGCTGCTTTTACTATGCACGTCCACCACGTACTATGTCCCATGTGTGCGTCTCTCTCCCACCCCTCCGCTCACTCACTCACTGTGTGCGTATGTTTATCTCGCCGTCTTTTTATGAGCTTTGTCGGGCTTTGATGTTAATTACCCTGTAACAACGACGACGTCCTTAGCGCTATAGTATCTCCTCCTCCCTCTCTCACACACACACACTCAATGCGAGACGCTGGCAAAATGTTGCCCTGACGCTTGGTAAACAAAATAGCAGCAGTCGCCGCCGGCAGCGCTACTGCGGCTGCTGCTGCTGCTGCTGCTGCTTTGCTGCTTTGCTGCTGTGTGTGTCGCTCGCTGGCCGAGATTATCTCCAAGGACCTATAAATCCAGTCATTAAAGTCAAAGTCACAAGACGTTGCCGGCTTATCAGCGTCGGGAGCGGCTTTCGGGCATCGCCCTCTCACTCTCACTCTCGCTCTTGCACACGCTGCGCTTTATAATAAAATTAAGCTAAAAATACACACACACACACACATAGCAGCAGGCAGCGCTGCTTGTCTAGTTTTTGTTTTTGTTTTTCTTTCGTTTTGCTTTAGCATTTTTTTTGCTGTAGCTTTTGGCTATGTTTTTATTGCACGCATGTAGTTGGCACTCTGCGGTGTTGTTGTCTGTTGTCTGCTTAAGCAGCGTTGCCAGATGTTTTCTTTTTTTTTTTTTTGCAAATATGCATACGTGCCTGCCGTCCTTCACCCGTCGTCGTCGCCGTCGTTGCCACCCGCTGCGCTGTCGCTGTTTAAAGCTAAAAATTAAGCCATAAACCTTTAAATGAGTTTTTGGCTTGGAAAATTGCAGCAATTTAAAATGTCGTCAAGTAATTTAGAGTGAAAAGCGTTTAATGTTATCTGCATGTGCATGAAATATATGTAATATATGTGTACATATAATATATATACATATATATATATATTAAATTCGATTTGCTTTGACTATCAGTTGCTCATCTTTTATAACATGTCAAACAAATCCAACTCAAATAAACTTGTACAAGAAAAATATATACAATATATGTATATAAATTCACTTCATCTGCTGCTTCTAATTCGATTTCTGATCTCTGGCATTTCGATTATGTCAGCTACAATCGCAGCCTTAAATCACAATCAGCCAAATTTGTTGAAGGGCAAACGAGGGCAATTGACAGCTAGATATGTCGACGTTGCTGGGTGAGAGAGGGAGACAGAGAGCGGGGCTTTGCCAGGCAGAGTGGACTCGCACACACGCACGCATACACTGGCAGCACTTAACCCACCGACGACCCGCTACCGCTAGTATCAGCGGACTCTATTAAAAATGCTTACAAATGCGCTTAACATTCGAATGTGCTGCAAATAAATCTCCATATGTAAGTTGACAGGCCTTCGCCCGGCTGCCCTGCTGTTTTACTGTTAAGGCGCCAGCCACAGCGTTCGCAACAGTGCTGCCCTGCCGTTGGCTAGAAAACGGCTAGCTTTTATATGCTAGAGTGGTTAAGCAAGCTATAGAGTTAAATTAAAAATGATATATATATAAATAAATATATTTTAGATTAAAAACACCCTCAATTTATTTAAATAATTAATAAATAATATTTAATCATTAATAATTAATACTAATCATTTTTTGTATGACTCAAATATGTTACATATTAGCTTGCTTAAAGCTGAAAGCTAGCTAACTGGCTTTAAAAAAAGCTAAAAAGAAGCTAGGCTTAAGGCTGGAGCACTCATTGGCTGGCTGAAATGTAGCTATAAAGCAAGCCAACATGTCAGCACTGTGCAGCGAGTCTTGAGCTGGCTTGTGCCGTTATTTATTTGTTTTTTTTTTGTTGCTGTTGTTGTGGGGTAAGTAGTGTTTGAAAGATTTTAGCTGTAGCTGTAGCTGTCGCTTAAAAGCCATAAATAACTCATGCCCTGTTGCCAGTATCGGCTGCTGTCGATAGTTATCGGCACCCAAAAGTGAAGCCCAAACCCCCCCCCGGATTGGTCAGCAGCAGCGCAGCAGCTGGCAGAAGTCACAGAACGTCAAGTGTAGTAAAAAAAAGAAGATGCTTTAAGGCGCAGCCTAAAGAGAGAGTGAGAGAAGCGCAGAGTGTGAGTGTGGGCATGGGCATGAGTAGTGTGTGTGAGTGTGAGTAGTGTGAGTATATAGAGCTGGCTGGGGGTTAGCGAGTTGCGATTGTGATTTTCACTAATTTTGCTCATGTTGCCTGTCAAATTGGATGCCATGTGTGGGTGTCATTAATGTCAGCGCCCAAACAAAAGGCGACACAGAAAGACACTAACTGTATGTGTGTGTGTGAGAGTGTGTGTGTGTGTGTGTCTGTTAGACAGTTGCAGACATAGAGACGACTCATTAATGCCACTCATCAAAACTATAACTAATGTCGTCGCAGGGCGACAGCAGGCACATGAATATCCAGGCATAGCTATAACTTGAGGGTGTGCATGTGTGTGTGTGTGTGTGTGCTGATGGCATTTGTCGCCTGTCGATGTCCTTTTGTCGGCTGGCATTTAGCCATATTCGCTTAAATTGCTGCTAATTTTGTTTATCGCAGGACAATTATCCAAGCGAACGAACTGACAAATGAGCCAAGCACACACACATGTGTGCGTGTGTGTGTGTGTGTGTGTGTGTGTTTATGTGCTGCTTGCAGCTTTAAAGCGCTTTTCAAGCTTTCAGCTTTATGACTCTGATTTTAATAGCTAAACACAACTCACAGACAGCAGCAGCAGCAGCAGCAGCGGCAGCTCGCACACGTTCGCATCTTTATCCAATTATGAATTTTTTGTCATTATGCCGCGTCCATGGCAATGCCCAGGCCACGCCCACACCTCACTCCACCCCACCCCCCTCCTCAACACAACAACAACAAAAACTGAACGAAAATCTCATTATGATTTCATTTCGTTCAAATGAAGCGCTGCGTGCGGCCAACTGGGGCCGGCAGGTGGAAGGACTGGGCAGGTGAGCTGCCCAGGCTGTGGCATGTGTTGTGTCCCTGCAATTGGCGCTATGGGCCAGTTCGCTGCAACCAAAATCAACAAAGAGACAACAAAAAAAAAAAAAGAGAGGGAAAAGAAAACTTGACTTTGCCCGACTGCTGGGCGTGTGTTCCGTTATGTCCCGTTGCTGCCGTGGACAACGGGATAAGGCGATAAATTTATTTTAAAATAAAATTTACTTTCCCGCTGCTGTTGCTCGTTACGAATACCCTGGATGGTTAGATGTGGATGTGCGGTATGAGCAACTATATCCTGGATGGTTAGATATGGCTGTGGGGTATGAGAACTATTAGATTAAATATATAAAACATTTAGCTGTAAACAATTTTAAAAAACTATAACAAAAAGTAAATTGTAAAAAAAATTTAATACAAATAAAATAAAAAAACTAACACGAATTTTGTGTTTTTTCGGAATTTTAGTTTTTTTTTTTATTCATGTTAATTTTGTGACTTTTCTAAGTAATCCCTATTCAAATATTATATTTATTTAATAAAATATAATATTATATTTATTATTTGAATCTTTGATGCTTTCTGTATCTCCTTAATGGTTCCTTAGTCCTTGGACTTCTTCAACACTTTGGGAGGATTAAGAAAGATCTGGCATTTTTTGGAATACGCTAAATTTGAAGTCCAGCTCAAACACCTCCATTCAAACTGACCGATTACCAACCTAACACCACAATAAAGTCCCAAATCAAATATACATAATTCGAACCGAAATTAAAGTAGGCCATGATTTTTGTATGTGTCTCGCATTTTCATAGATTCCAGCATTTTTCTCTCGTCTTTCATGTCAAAAACATTCTTAACGAATTTAAAAAAAAAAAAAAATAATTCAGCTTATAAATTAAAACTAAAATCGTTCCAAGACTTTCGAGGCTAACAGCGTAAATAGGTATTTCGCAACACTGAAAACCATTCTACTTATGCGTAGATATACATTATAAGCACACACATATATATCTATCTCTAGCTATACATTTGTTAAATCACCATGGAGCAGAAGGATCTCAATGCACAGGTGGAGCAATTGGAGGAGGCAAAGCTGATGGCAAAATATCCAAATGGCCTACCAAATGCAAGTTCCATATTTTTGCAGAAGCGCTTGAATAAGGGCTACAAGTATTTCGATTCGGGCGATTACCAAATGGCCAAACAGATCGGTGTCAAGCACATGCTGTATAGCAAAGTGGGTACCGGAAGTATTATTCCAACGCCCGAAACTGTGCCAAAGCGCAAATCATCCATGATACAAACACCGTATTTGACAAAGAAGTAGATCTTATATATATACATATGTTAATTTATATGTATATCAGTTATTTGTCTGTATATATATATATGTGTATATATACCCCATTTTGATTCCGTTTTCAATTAAAAGAATTTATTTTAACGAAAAAAAACCAAATCGCGCATTACTCTGTATATACATATATGTATCTATATGTATGTAACTGAGTGTATGTTTGTGTGTCTATATGTTGTAATTGAAGCTGATATAGCTCTAATAAGACTAAGAACAATATGGGGTTTCTTTTATATCACTACAAGCCTTGAGGATTCGGCTTGAAATGACAAAAAACTGTTTTTTTCCATAGAGCTATATGGAAAGGTTAATAATAATAGTTGTCTAAGCCTTCCATTTGCATAATGTTTTATGTCATCTAAAATGGCATGAATGCACTTATTACATAAAAATAGAAATAAATTAATATCTTAAAAAGTTTTTTGTTTTATTGTAATTTCCTTAGCAATAGCTCTTATTTGGTCAGTGCAAAATGGCTTTCATTTTTGCTTTATATACATGGCATATATAGCAAAATCTTGGACGATTTGAACTCTGTCGAGACCTAAAATGTGCTTTAAGTAAAATAATATACAAATAATAATAATGTGCCGAGCACAGAGCTCTGAACGCTCTGTAGCTCTTCATACTAAAAGCTTCTTTAAAGTTTTCTTTCAACTGAAATTTCTATTATATAATATATTTTTATTATATTTTTTATATATAATTATTTTCATTTAAATATATTTTCTTTTATATATATTTTTTTTTATATTTATCAATATTTTTTTCATATAATATATTTTGATATAATATATTTATATCTTAATATTGTATATATTTATATTATATTTTCATTTAAATATATTTTGTTATATATTTATATATTTTTCTATATTTTTTCCACATATTTCCATACAATATATAAATATTTTATTTTTTTCCACTCAATTTCTCTTTTTTTACAGGGCATCGCTGCGTCGATGCTCTCATTGCAAATGCATTTTAATTTTTAGCGTTATTTTTTTGCTGCTTTCATTTCTGCCTTGTGCTTATTGTTCTTGTTGTTGTTGTTGCTGTTTAATTTTGTTTGCTTGCGCGGCATGGTCGCTGTCCCTCTTTACCGTTGCTGCTATTGCTGTTGTTGTTGTTGTCATTGCTGAGCTGCTCTTTAAATATGTGTTGTTGCTGTTGTTGTTGTTGTTGCTGTGATTGCCTTGCTCTGCCTGGACTGGCCTGGCCTGGCCTCGCCTGGCATTGGCCTTGCCTGCGCTGGCTTTACCTTAACGGTAAAAAGATGTGCTGCCGCTTTTGTTATTATTATTGCTGTTGTTGTTGTAGCCGTTGTCCTGTCGTATTTAAATTAAAATGTTATTTATGTCAGCTGTTTGATTTCTTAACTTGCCAACCCCCACCCAGCGCTCACCACCCACTGCCGCAACCCTGCGGCACATTACATATTTTTTTCTCCATCTCTCCCCCTCTCTTTCTCTCTTTCGCTGTTTCTTTTGTTGTATTAGAAAAATCGCCAGCAACAACAAAATAAGCTGCTTAGTTAGTGTTAAACGGCTGGTAGGGCAAGTGGAGAGCTGTGAGGCAGGGTGAGTGCGCTTATGGGATGGGCTGAGAGAGGAGGAGGGGGAGGGGGACGGGCACTAGAGCGCTCTGCTAAGTTGCAGGTTGCATAGGGATTCATTTCGCACGAAATATGTTATGCTGCATACATTTCATTGCCCTAGCTGTGTGTGTGTGTGTGTGTGTGTGTTGCCAGCTAAACATTTGGCAACTTTGTTAACTTTAATGCGAGCCCAAAAGAAACTGAAGCATATAAATCCTAACTCACATACATGCATATGTATTTGTATGTATTGTATTTGCATACGTACAGCTGTGGTCATAGAAATAGTAGTGCGCCTGAAATGTTGAACAGCAAAATTTTGTTATCAATAAGATTTTGAAAATAATTTGGAATATATCTATAAAAATATATGTTAATTTTAATACTCGTTTCAAAATGTTTTCAAAATATTATGTTTATCATAAAATTTTGCTATGCAAGTAGTTCAGGCGAACTACTATTTTAATGAATTTCAGTCGCACTACTATTTTTATGAACAGCCGTATATGTCTATATTAAATATTTAAATATATATAATATATAATACATATATAATAATATGATATAATATATAATAATATATAATATATAGTATATATATCTTTATATGTATGTTACTTGACATTAGATTCTATATAGAATCTAGATTTCTAGGTATATTAATATAACACATAGTTAGCCTAGATATAGTTGTCTTATTTTAAGATACTATGTATCACATGAGATGAATATCTGCCACGTTGTACTTAAGCTTTAAGCTGTGTTCATAAAAATAGTAGTGCAACTGAAATTCGTTAAAATAGTAGTGATGCTTATGAACAAAGCTGTATGTATTATACATATATATCAAGAAGTCTATTATATTATATATATAGAAGAGCTCAAGTTAAATATAAATATTTTTATAAAGATATATACAATAATATATATGTATACAGTTAGATCTATCTATATGGTTGAGTCTATATAGAAGTTCTTTATGTTTTGCATAGAAAACTTTTGCTGTGGGTCTAAGCTGAGACTTGACTTGACTATCGCCTCCTCCAACCATCCATACATCTTCTATATGTAGATATATCTACATATATATCTATCTATATCTGTATCTATCTATATATCTATATTTCTCCCTATTGTTAGCTTCTTATTTTTTGCATTTTTATTTCATTTGTTATTTATTTATTTATTGTTTTGTTGTTTTGTTGTTTTGCTACTGCCTTCTTCCTCTTCTTCTTCAATTTTTATTGTATTCTACTTGTTGTCTCGCTCTGGTGAGTTGAGTTTTTTTTTGTTCTGCTTGAAGCACGCTCAGCACTTCAACATTTGCCATCTCTTTTCCCCGCTGCCCCGCTACATTTACCGTTTTTTTGCCAGTTGTTGTTCTGCTTTACTATTGCTCTGCTACTGCTGGCTGCTGCTGCTTCTTCTTCGTGTGTGTTTTTTTTTAGCTCGTCTGATTGCGATTGTCACTGCGAGCCACGACTCCGACACATGTGCGCCTGTGTGTGTGTGTGTGTGCCTGGCACTTGCTTCTGATTGGACACAACACACACGCACACAGGCACAAAACAGTTGCGACACATGCACACACATACGTATAGCGAGCGTAAGCGCTTGGCTATTTCGTAGGCTCCACCCACCGCACATAGCGGAACATGTACACAATACATGCATATGTATGTGTGAGTGTGTGTGTATATACGTTATTTTAGATATATAAGAAAAATATATATATATACACCCACTGACAGCTTGTCGCCCACACAATGGTCATATGTGAGCGCGCCTCTTTCTGTGTGTGTGTGTTTGGTTAGCTGCGTCAATAGAACAGATAAATCGATTTCATTTTGGTTCTCAGCTTTCGGCTGTTGTTGTTGTTGCAGTTGAAGCTGCAAAAATTTTGCTATTGCATAACATTGGGCGCTGTCTCTCTCTCTCACTCTCTCTCTCTCTCTCTCTCTCTGTCTCCCACTCTCTCTCTTTGTGGCCAGCCACGCCTACCTTTTGGCATAGCACTAATTTAGCATTCCGTTGCCACAGTCAAGTGAAGCACAAACACGAAGCTTGCAGCTTAATGCGATCAAAGCATCTTAGCCAAAAGTACACTGAAAAAAAAAACAGAGTTCAGTTAGCTATCAGCTTTATTACAGTTTGATACATATTGAAAATAGTCAAATATGGTATATTGTTCTAATACAAATGTAAGCAACAGTCAGAAGGAAAAGCGTAGCGGAACCCATAGACTCTATATATTGTAGTATATCTATCTATAGTATAGAGTATATGGAAATATGTTCTCTGATCAGCCAAGACGATTTAGTTCGTCCGTCTGTCTGTCGGTTTCTTTTTCTATTCATTCGTCCGTCCATCCGGCTATCGATTGTTCGTCCCTTTGTCCGTCTGTCTGTCTGCCTCTCTACTTGACCATCTATCTGTTTGCCTGTCCGTCCGCCCTTTCGTCTGTCTATCCTACCCTCAGATTCTGTGTCCGTCCTTATGTCTGTTTGTCTGCTCATCCAACTGTTCGTCCGTCTTTCTTTTCTGTTCATTCTTCCGTCCGTCCTTCTGTCCGTTCTTCCGTTCGTCTGACTATCCGTCTGTCTACTTCTTGGTCTATATGTCTATTTGTCTGCCCGTCTGTCTATCCGTCCATCCGTCCATCCGTTCATCTGTCCGCTCATCTCTCCCCTCTTCATCTCTACATGTGTCTGTCCATCCGTCGATTTGTCTGCATAAACTCTATCTATCTATCTAGCACCTCCGTATATTTAGTAGGTAAACATATTGCTAGACGATTTCTCTCAGTGCATTTGGCAGCTGTGACCAGATAATACCGGCAAAGAAACTTCAAAAGAGCACGGAAATGATTTCATTACCAGACACGTTCCAGCCGCATCACGTGGCCAGCGAAAGGCGTCTAAAACAAGGCTGATGGGCGTGCCAGGTAGAGGGCGAGCGGGCGTGGAGGGGGTCGTTGGCTGTAAAGTGTGTGCGAAAACTCTTAATGTGAGCGTCACGTACGCAGCGCGCAGCTTTTATTAAGCTGCAAGAGAGAGAGAGAGAGAGATAGAGATGGAGATGGAGGGAGAGAGAGGACGAGTGGGAGGGAGTGAGCGTTAGGCATTGATTACCAATTCAGCGGTCATCTAATCACGGCTCGGCCAGGTTGCCGAACGTGCCACATGGGGCACAGCAGCCAAAAAATGCGTCAGCTAATTAAAACGTAGTAAAGCAGACGCTGACGTGTCTTCGTCTCTCTCTCTCTCTCTCTCTCTCTCTCTCTCTTCCTGTGTGTGTGGCATACTTTCAGCTGGCGCAATTTATGAACCATAATTTCTATAAGCCAAACAACCCCCGCACTTAACTTTCCCCCTTTATTTTGCTCGCGCCCCTCGCGCTCTCCCCTCTCACACCCTCTTTCTCGCTCTCTCTCTCTCTGTTCGGAGGCTAAAGCGACAAATGCGCCAGCAATTTAGTTAATTGCCTGCAATTATCCTAATGAGCGCCTTGCCTGAGCGCCAATGCCAGCCCCCGACCACGCCTCCGCCCGCCCGCTCCATCCGCACTTTCATAAATTGTCGCGTATAAAGAGTCGTATATCTTTTGGCAAGGCCAACTTATTGTATTTATGACCCGATGGCGCATCGCCAAGCAGTTAACAATTAGCACAGTTCCCAACGGATCTGCGCTAAGCATCCATTATCTAACACTCTCCGCGTATGTGTATGGGCAGCATCTAAAGTTAGGGTTGACATCTCCGAGAAGCTAAGTGCTGAGACTTAAGTCTTTGGTAGACGGTAGACTATGAACACAAATCTAGAGCGTCTCAGTCTTGAGACTAATTCAAATCGAGTCTTACTGCTTGGGCTTATGCCTTAGAGAAGCTTAGTCCTGAGACTAAGGCATAGGTCTTAGCTGGGTTATGAATTCAAATCTAGAGCGTCTAAATGCTGAGACTAAGGCTTAGGTCTTAGCTAGACCAATTCAAATCAATTCGTACAGCTTGGATTGACAGCTGAGAGATTTAAGATCTAAGATCTAATAACAAAGATCTTAGATATAAGATCCATGTGAGTCTAAGTCTTAGCTGGACTACAAATTCAAATTAAGTCGTAAAGCTCATTTTGTAAACCAGTTTTCATATAAAAATAAGAGATATGCGATATGATCTCATCTAACTTGTGTGCATAGGAAGTCTTAGATTAGCTTAGAGTGAAGTTTCATGATTCGAAGTCTGTTTATTAACTGAAATGAAACAACAACAACAATAAATCTTATGAGAGTCAATTACCCAGACAAAAGAGAACCAATAAACACGTTATGTATTTTAAATTCAAGTAAAGTCTCTTTAAGGAAATCGATTTGCATTTAAGCAAAAAGCAGAAACAGCCGTGGCCGAAATTCAGAAAGTAAATATTGTACATGTATTCTCTGATCAGATGGAACAGTCTAGTCTATTTATTATATTTATTATTATTTTGCCTTACTATATCAGCTGTTCAAATATGTAACGGTAAAGCGTTTAAGTGCAAAGTTGTCTGCGAAAAACTTCAATAAGATCAGCTGTTGTCATCAAAGGAAATTACTTAGTGTACGACCCAATAGTTTGTCTATCAGTTTGTCCGTCCGTCCCAGCGTTTGTCCATCTGTCTGTCTCTCAGTATGTCCGCCGGTCCGTGCGTCTATCCATCTGGCAGTTTGCTCATAAGTTTGTCCGTCCGTCCGTCTGTTCGGCCTATTGTGTGTCCTTTCGTTCACCTGTTCGACAGTTTGTTCGTCAGTCTGTCCGTTCGTCTATCTGTATGGCAGTCTGCCATACGTCTGTCTATCCGTCCGTCCGTCCGTCCGTCTAACTGGCCATCTATCCGTTCGTATGAGTCCAACTCCATAAAATCGATTGAAATAGTGTTTCATTTCTTTTCAAGAACTAGAGTTTAGCACATTTTAGTGTATAGATTCTACTCAGAGTTGACCCAGATACTTTTTAGATGCCTTGCCCCATTTAAGAGGTCTCCTTAAATGAATGCCTTGATAAAGAGTAAAGAGAGTAGGGTATCTGCCCGTCATGCTCTGCCCATTGGATCACTCTTCACTGTCTTAACTCGTTGCTCTCTAAGCTCTCTCTCCAAGTAAATATTGAACTCAATTTAAGTTATTTGATTTGCAATCTAGATAAAGTTTATATATCTACAGATATCTATATATATCTATATATATTCATATATATATGTATATCTAGTAATTATGTTTAGAACGCTGTCACGCCCATTTGCCACCCCCCATGGCGCAATAGTTTGCAATCGAACTTTGAAACTTGCGACTCAAAATGCAATTTAGGCAAAATTTTGATGTGATGAGACCGCACACTCATGTGAGTGTGTGTCATCTCTCTCTGTGTGTATGTGTGTGTGTGTGTGTGTGTGATGTGTGTGGCATGTGACATGTGGCTTGCCGTTAAGTCAAGCCCTGGCTCTGTCGCTGTCGTGTCTTGAGCTGTTCCGGGGCCCAAATGACATGCCATTTAATGTTAAACTTTAATGTTTTCTTGTAAGTGAAGTCATAATTTTGTAGCGCTCAGGAGCGGAGCGGGGGTGGGAACAGCGCATGGGCCCGCTTAGCTGCCGCTGCACAGGTGGGCATTATTTACGCTGGAACAACGCGGCCGCACCCGCTCGCTCGCTCCCGCCTCCCGCAGCGATTCTGTTTTGTTATTTATATACAGCTTGACAGAGGGGGCGTGGCAGTCGGGGGGTGCGGTAGGTTGGTGTTTTTTCTCGATTGTGGCGCTGACGGTAACGAGCTCATGAAATAATGCGCCAAGTGGCGTCGCCAAAGTGTTTTATGCCATAATATTTATCTGCCTACACACAACCACCAAGCACCCAGCCCCAAAGGGGGTGTGGCTGGGGCGCGCCCCTGTGTGTGTGTGTGTGTGGGTTGTCGTTCATTATGGAAATCGTGGATTTGCCAAATGTTTGCACGATCATTTGTCATTTCGGGTTTTTCTTGCGCTGTTTTTCACGGCTTTTCCCCTCGCTTTCCATCGCCACAGTGGAAAATTGTTATGCATGCATGATATATAAGCATCAAGCGAATGTCGCCTCAACAATCACGGGGTTGCCACAGTGACGCTAAGTGCTCTGTTGCGTGTGGTTCGGGTGGTTGAGGTGGTTCGCTCAGACGCTTGATGCGCATTTGCATTTTGGGTTTGTTCTGCAATCGAGTGATTGATCGACTCCGCTCAACCGATTGGGGAAATCGCTGTCTGGCGTGAAAGGGGGGGAGAAAAGAAGAGAAGAAAAGAAATGAGAAGACAAGAGAAGAGAAGAAAAGAAAAGAAAAGAAAAGAAAAGAAAAGAAAAGAAAAGAAAAGAAAAGAAAAGAAAAGAAAAGAAAAGAAAAGAAAAGAAAAGAAAAGAAAAGAAAAGAAAAGAAAAGAAAAGAAAAGAAAAGAAAAGAAAAGAAAAGAAAAGAAAAGAAAAGAAAAGAAAAGAAAAGAAAAGAAAAGAAAAGAAAAGAAAAGAAAAGAAAAGAAAAGAAAAGAAAAGAAAAGAAAAGAAAAGAAAAGAAAAGAAAAGAAAAGAAAAGAAAAGAAAAGAAAAGAAAAGAAAAGAAAAGAAAAGAAAAGAAAAGAAAAGAAAAGAAAAGAAAAGAAAAGAAAAGAAAAGAAAAGAAAAGAAAAGAAAAGAAAAGAAAAGAAAAGAAAAGAAAAGAAAAGAAAAGAAAAGAAAAGAAAAGAAAAGAAAAGAGAACAGAAGAGAGAGAGAGAGAGAGAAGTGCTTTCACTATTCTATTGCTTCTTCCTTTCTATTATTTCTATTGGTTCTTTCTAGTCGCCTCACTCTTTAGGCTGACTTCAGGAAGTCTCTTAGCCTCTCAGTTCTCATTAGCTCAAGGAATTTGTGGTCTAGACTGCGAATTAAAGTCTCGCACGCACTTTAACCCAAAAGGCACGAAACTCTGACAAATTGTATTGATTTTTCGTTAAAAGTTTATCAAGTTCCCAGAACACCCTGTGTCCGAGCACAGGGCATTTCGAGTTGAGCAACTTTTTTTTTGTTGTATTTTCAAAAAACTTTGACGGGCGAGCGAGCGAGCAAGACAGAGAGAGAGAGAGAGAGAGAGAGAGAGATAGAGAGGTCGCTGAAGAAGTTTCAAAAAACAAAAACAAAAAAAATTTTGTTGTTGGAAACTTTTGCGACGCACTAAATGTTATCAGTGTTGTTGTTATTGTTGTTGTTGTTGCGTCTAAGCCATAGCAAAATAGAGAGACGGAGAGACAGAGAGAGAGAGAGAGAGAAAGATAAAAAAATAGGCCACACGCAACTCTTTAAAGAGGCGGCTAACAGCATCCAGGCCACGCCCCCCTCACGCGCAATATCAGCAAAACTTTGCAATTAGGTATTGTCAAAAGTTTCTGTTGTTGTTGTTGCTGTTGTTTGGAACTTTGGCGACGAAACGGCCTATAAAATAATATGAACGAGTGTGACCAACTTTTCAACACACACACACACAGCTTTGAAAGTGGCCAGAAAGAGGAATGGGGCGTGGCACGGCATCAGCTGATCAGCGCTGGCGCCACAGCTGTTTAAATGGGGCGTGGCAGCGCGTGGGCGGCGGCTGTTGTTGCTTCTGGCGAGACGAAACTTTGGCTCGCAGCGAAAACTTTGCAGCCGGTAACAACAACAACAACAAACGGGGAAAAAAGGGTTTTTTACTTGACTTTTTTGTTGTTTGTTTTGTGCGTTATCCTTGCAGGATGTTAATGAGCCAAAGGCAGCAACAGCAACAAAAACAACAACAGCAACGCCAGCTGCCTTCAGTTATCACGCAATGTTTTTCCTCTTTTTTATGAGCTTTAAACCGTTGTCAAAGGTTGCGCATTGATCGTTGAGCAGCGATTGAAGTGTTATCGATAATCGATAAGCGAATGCCTTAAGTTGAGCTTACTTTTTGTTGAGAGCTGGTCACACTAGAGTTTTGATGATTTCTATCTAGAGGTTCGCCTTGCCTCAGAGAGATGATTCTTGTATACATGTATTGATATTCATGTTCATATTCATATTCATATTCATAGTTATATTCTTATTGATATTCATATTCATATTCATATTCATATTCATATTCATATTCATATTCATATTCATATTCATGTTTATATTTATATTCATATTCATGTTTATATTCATATTCATATTCATATTTATATTCATATTCATATTCATATTCATATTCATATTCATGTTTATATTCATATTCATATTCATATTCATATTCATATTCATGTTCATATTCATATTCATGTTCATATTCACATACATTCATGAATTCTCATTTCAATTGCCAATCAAACAAACTTCTTCAGTTTCTTTTACAGGGTATTTCGCACGCCTTTTAACTACGGCCAAATTGAATTCACGACGGGTTCAAAGTTCAGCGTTTGGCATAGGCGCAGACACACACACACACACACACACACACACACACACACACACACACACACACACACACACACACACACACACACACACTCGCACACTCACTCACACACACTCACTCACACACACTTGGAAAATATTTGATATAAAATTTTGTTGCTTAAAAGTTAAATTTTATTTTCTTTTGGCCAAAAACCTTCCAACTTTTGAAGTAAACTTTGCTACCGCTCGCTATCTCGCTCGCTCTCTCTTTCTCTCTCTCACTGTTTCACTCTCTCTCTCTCATACTCTCGCGCACGCTGCCTGAGTAAGTTCTGTTTATAGGCGTGGTCGCTTAACGCTTGTAGATGGGCGCGCGAGCGAGGGGGGTCTTCGGGGTAGGTCGCGCGTCTAACGCCTTAAAGTTTAGTGGTACGCAAAGTTCGCTTTTTGCAGTTACTTTTAGTATTCAGTTTTCTCTCACTTTTTCAGTGTCAAGGTCGTTCGCCAAGTTTCTTCTTCTTTATTATTCTGCTGCCGCTTCTTCCTTCTTCAACTTCCACTTGTCTTGCATAACTTTTGCTTTAGCTAGAGTTCGTTTAATGAGTGCCAAGAGCAACAACAACCCAAAGCCAACTAAAAGAAGAACAATAAAAAGAAGTGCTGTAACATATTTAAAAGTTGGCGCCGTTTTTGATCGCCAAGCGAGACTAGACAGAGAGAGAGAGAGAGAGAGAGAGAGAGAGAGAGAGAGAGAGATAGAGAAAGAGGGAGAGAGGGAGATAGAGTCCTGTTCCTCGGAGATTGACCTGGGAGAGTTCGATTGTGGAGTATTTGGGAGTGTTTTGGAAGAGGTCATGGAAGAGGCGTTGGAAGGTTTCATGAGAGGGTTTTTGTTTGGGGCGCTGGGAAGGGTCCTCAGAGCAGTGTTGGAAAGGTTCATGAAAAGGCTCCTCGGAGAGATGTTGGGCGGATTCAAAGGAGAGATGCTGGGAGAGGAGCTGCCAGAGATACATAGAAAGATGCTGAAAAGGCGGCTAGGGAGGATTTTGGAAGAAGTGTTGGGATGGTTACTGAGAGAACTGTTGGGAAAGCTCATGGAAAAGGAGCTGGAATAATACTTGGGATGGTTTCTAGAAGTAGTCGTGGACTAGATGCTGGAAGGGCTTCTGGGAGAGCTGCTGAGAGCAGTACTAGGTGGGTTGGTGGGAATGTTTCTGATAGAGGTGATGGGAGGGATCTTTGGAAGGATGTTGAGAGGCGTCGTGGGAGGATTCTTGGAAGACAACCTGGAATAATTCTTAGGAGGCAGACCTGTTAGGAGGGCTTCTAGGCGAAATCCTGTAAGAGCATCTGGAAAGAGTCCTAGTTAGGTTCGTGGAATGTTTTCTGGGAGAGTTAAAGGTAGTTGTCCTGACGTCTTGCTGCCTTTTGCCTTTATTGTTCCTCATGTGTTGGCGGTGCACTTCGTTTTTTCATTGGCTTTGGTGTGTGGTCGGTCGTCCAGCTGCTTTGTGCGGACTTCAACAAGTTGCAAAGCAGGAGCCAGTACAAGGACAACAAAGTGCGGCAACATAATCAAGAGGAGATTATGTAATTAGTCTGCAGCTGATTGATGAGTCCTGGCAGCTCTCACACTCCCACTATCTGCCTTCACTGTGTGTCCTGCCGGCCTGCCTGCCTGCCTGCTGGGGCAATCAGGCGGCCTGCGATAAAATTTAAATATCTCCACAAAGGCCTTTTCCCTGCAGCTAGCTCTAAAAGCTATATGCTTTAGCCACTAGCCCCCCTAACCACGTCGCCTGCCTGCCAGCGTTCATTTTGCGGACGGTAAACAAACAAATAAAAACAAGATTTTTAGCCCAAACCCTAAAGCTGAGATCCGGGCACAGGCGAGAGCTCATCAGCAGCCATCAACCACCAAGAGAGGTGCGGAGGTGAGGGTGGGGGGGCGTGGTCTCAATGAGTGGCATAAGAATAGCTGAGGAGGCGGAGTAAGCTGCCAGCTCATCTACTTGTCTGTAAAATGTCACAAAGGCGGCACACAGAGCTCGGGTGCTCGGCCGGTCGGCCGGTCGGTCGGTCGGACGGACGGACGGTGGCTCGAGCTTTGTCCGTTCAACTTTATTAAGGATATGCAAATATCCTTAATTCGAAAATGATTTTTAATAGGATCGAATGGAATTAGTTTATTACTTTTAATGAATTTTTTATGTCGCCGCCAATGTCCGAGCTGAGGCAAGCTCCCAGCCATTGTTCCGTCGCATGAATATAATGGATTCTCATTTGGATGCCGGCTTCGGTAAAAAGCCAATCACGTGGTTTAGCTGGCAAGGACCTTGCCGGGCCGTGTCCAAGCAAGACTAATGGTCGTCTCCTGCCAGCGACTTCGAGTGCGACTAATTTGCTTGCAGATGATTTATTGATTTAAAGAGTGGAGCTCAGTCAGTCCTTCACATCCTTCACATCCTTCAGCTTCTTGACGTCCTTTATTTTGTTTATTTTGATTTTATTTTCAGTTTTTCAGCTTGAGCCTAATTGATTTTTTTCCAGACCGAAAAGAGTTTTCACCACATTCGCTTCGCATTTCACTCACTCTCTCTCTCTCACTCTCTCTCCCTCTCTCTCTCTATTTATATATATTTTACTTCAAGTGCGGTAATTAAAAATTGTCGTAAATCAGCTTCGACGAATGCTGCGCCCAAAAAGAAAAGGGACCTTCAGGGTTGGACTCTTAAAGTTTAGCCAAATGAAATTTTGTTTTTGTTTTCTTGAAAAATTACAATGCAATTAGCTGAAGAGCGCTTTAAAGCTAAGGACTTAATGGAAACACAAGCAAATCACTTTAATACTGCTTGAGTTTAGCTGTAAAATTGAGAGACAATCGGAAATCATCTTAGAGCTGAGCAGAGCAGAGATTATCATCGAAGTAGATAAGTTGAAGTGATTCTGAGTTCAGCTTAAGCTGGGCACTAGAGCCAAAGGGCGTAGAGTGCAAGAAAGTGTAGTGGAGACTAGACTTAGACTAGAAAGTATCAGGTTGCACACAGACTAGCATCCGAGAGAGAGAGAGAGGCGAGAACTTGAACATTTGAGAAGGTATTTTAAAGTTAGCTGAGAATAGATAAGCAACAGCAGAGAATGTTGAAGTAGGCAAGATGAAGTAGAGTTTGCTTAAGTAGAGATATGTAAAGTCAGCCTAAGCTAGCAAGTAGAAGTAGTTGGGGAACTGTCATACACGAAAGCGTTCAACTTTGGCTAGGTCTAGAGCTACAGCTGATGAGTCTATGGGCTACCTTTAAGCCAACTGAGAGGGAGCTAGGAGAGAAACTTGCGAAGCTAAAATTGAACTTCGATTAGGGCTTAATAAGCGAGTAGCCATTGTAAGCTGAGAGGTTAGCTGAAAGCAAGCCTGAAGAGAGTTTAACATCTTAGTGTAAAGTGCATGGGAATCTAGGGCTAGTAAAGACTAGAGTTGAACTAAGGTGTACTGAGCAGATATTGGCTGAGAAGAGAAGTAAGTATGGAGAATAGCAGCAAAGGATGACAATTAATCGAGGACATTCTACAAAGCAGAGGCTGGGCTACAGTAGGAATTGCCAATGAGTTGGGAATCACCTAGAAAGCGTAGAACCAGACTGCAGTAAGCAGCTAGAGCTGAACCCTGAACTACAACTGATCATCAGCCACAGCTTAGTGGAGTCTGAACAGCAAGTCAAGTGTTCAAGTAGCAACTGATGCTTGAGCATGGGCAATCGGACTTGCTTCGAGCGACAGTTCTTGGTTTAGGGCAGCGCTAGACTTAGGTAACTTGGGTCTATAGATTTCACTGCCTATCCAAACTGCGCAGGGTATTGCCCAGTTGCGCACGCTTAGCTCTATCCATTGATATTTGAAAATTCATTTTGTAAATTTTAATATGCCAACGGGCAAAGCCAATGAAATTTGTCAAATGCGAAAGGTCCAATGGGCATACGCTTGCTGCCCACTAACTGAGCTCCTTCTTGGCTGTGGTTGTTGCTGTTGTTGTTGTTGTTGTTGTTGGCTGTCAAGCCAAATGCCACTGTCCGCAAAAACCCAAACACGTATTTTCAATTATTTCCGTGCCAACGTCGTCGTTTGAGGTACACGTCGCCACGTACAGCTGTCCCAGAGCCAAACGAAAGTCCCTCAGAAGCCCAACAACTTTACCGCTCCTCCTCCTCCTCCTCAAACCTCAAGCAATGTGACAATGTGCAGTTGTTGCAATTGTTGTTGTTGTTGTTGTTGTTGGTATCGATGAAATATAGAAGCACAAACACAACTGCAAACAAGCTGAAAGAAAGAAAAACCTTTGCTGTCAGCCAAGTGTGCTCAGCTGTCGGATACTCTGTTTCCGTTCGAAACTCTCTTCCAAGTAGATTTCACTGCACAAAGTGACTGTCAAACTGAGACGCACAAACTGTTGCACTAACTGAAGCAACTTTAGTTTGCAGCAAGTTTTGATCAGCTATAAAATAGATCTTCCAGCTATATGTGCTCTATATGACTGTCAAACTGTGGGTGCTTTTAACATTACTTGGATATCGATTGTCAATTATCGATTATAGAATATGGCTTATCGATTAACAATCAAGGATAACAGATTATAGATGATAGATTATGGATAAAAGATTGTAGTCTATCGACAGTCAATTATCGATGACATATGTATTGTGAAGCATCGACTATCGATAACAGATTTTGGACTATCGTTAATCAATTATCGATGTCACATGTTAAATTGTATTATATGTTATATTGTGAATTGTTGATTATCGATTACAGATTATCGATTATCGATGACATATTACAGATTGTAAATAATCGGTAATAGATAACAGATTATAGATTATGGTTGATCGATAAGAGATATCGATGACTAGTATGGATTGCGAATAGTCGAGTATCGAGTATCGAGTATCGATTACAGAATACAGATTATCGATAACCGATAATACATGATCAATTGTCATTAATAGGGATTATGAATAATCTATAATCGATTACTGATTCTATATTGAGGATTTTCAATTATCGACTTAAGTTTATTCTTAACTAGTCTGGGTAATCGAAATTTGATTACAGGTTATAGATTATGGATTATCGATAAGAGATATCGATGACATAGTATGGATTGCGAATAGTCGAGTATCGAGTATCGATTACAGATTACAGATTACAGCTGGTAATTGATCAATTATCGATTAATGATCAAGTATCAAAGTTTTTTAATCGATAATATATAATCTGTTATATATGTAGGTATGTTTATACTGTAACTTTCAAGCTATGCCTATCAATATGTAGGGGCTCCGAATTGTAAGGATTGTAAGTTGGCTTCATTATACTATAACCTGATTCTTAGTTCAGCTTTGAAGAAGAAAGACTCCAGTTCAATGGAGAGACAGAGACAGAGAGAGAGAGAGAGAGAAAGAGAAAGAGAGTAACAGAGGTAGAGATAGATAGATTTAAGAAGATGTATATAGATTGATAAAGATCAATATCTAGACACAAGAGAAGCCAATCGACACTTAATCCAACTGCAAACAGAGCATATTGAAAGGAAAATTTGGTATGCATAAGGCATAAGAAACAAAAGCCAACACGCCAATGTCCTGGGCAGCAGCGACTGAGGAGTCCTGTTGCTGTTGGCATTAGCATTGCCTATTTGACGACGCGTCTCGTGCTCGTGGCCGTCTTGTCGTCGACGTCTTGTGCAAAATGTAGTCATTGCAATCTACTTAATCATTTTGGTCAGACTGCATAAGCCGAGTGGCGGGCGGGGCGGGGCGAGGCGAGGCGAGGCAACGTCGTATGCCATTTGTAATTGGTAGCTAGCTAGCGAGTCCTGTGGCACATTCTGGCAAAATTCCTTAATTGTTCCGGTTACCCGCACAATCCATTCTCTGCATTTTACATTTTAACCTCAGAATCTACGACAGGCAAAAACCAAGTCCAGGTGCCACTGACACTGCTGACACAGCTGCCTGGGCCTGGGCCTGGGCCTGCGACGGGGCCCCAAGTCCATACCCCTAGCTGGCTGGCTGGTTGGTTGGTTGGCAGTGCTACCCGGGCCAAAGGTAAACCACAGAAATACAAATCAAATTTTGTTGTGCGGCTAAAAAGCGTTGGGGCATTGCCAACCAAGCGCCTCGTCCTGCCAACTTGCCCGCGCTACGTATCGTCCTTCAGCTATACGTATCGTCCTTGTGTTATAGTTGCTGCGGCTTTGCATAGACACTCTGCCTTGCCTGTGAGCATGCAAACTTTAGTGTTCACAATGCTAGAAATTGATAGACTTCTTCGGCTTGATCGATAGTAGATGAGATGGAAGTCTAGATCAAAGTTACTAAAGCTCTAAAGTAGTTGCTAGGCTTTATTAATTTGGTTATATGTGGCTAGTTCAAGGCTTAAGCAATCAACTGAAGATCGCTGCTTCATACTCTGCTATATGGCAAAGGCTGCAAGCTAACATTCTATGGGCATTGTCAGCTCAGAACACAGTTAAATTTTATTGTGAATGCTTAAAGTGCGAGTAAGGCATGACGAGTGTGAATGACCCAGCTAAAATGTTACTATTTTTAACAGCTATACTACAGCAGCTAGTTAAGTTTTTGACAATTTGTTATTGTGGAAATGCTTGATGAAACTTGCCATTGAATTCAAAATTTGTTTAGGTCTGTAAAATGTGTTGAAGTAATTAAAATATGCTATTGAAATTTGAGTCAAGTTGTTAATAGATCTTATGCACAATGCTAACTTTGCCAGTTGTTCATACTATCTGCGAGTATTACAATATGTCATGGCTTTGACATCCAACTAATCATGAACATATAACGTTTTGAAGAAAAGACTCAAGAAACTACAGAAGCTAAACATAAGATAGAAGAGTAGAGAGAGATGAGAGAGTTAAGAACTGACTGACTCTAAACATCAGATAGAAGGTTGAAGGTGATAAACATGTGCTTAGACGCAAGTAAGTAGCTCATGATGTTGCTCATGCCAAGACTAGAGTTTGAAGCCATAGAGTGAATTCCATCAAGCATAGAGGTCAATACTCTTCAAACACAATGTAGCGCCAGAGCGAAGTTGACTCAGTTGCAAGTAGAGTTCTAGCTCCAAACAGTTAGAGGGGTGTTAGCAGAGAAACCTTAACAATTGATAGACTTAACGGGGTGAAAGGTCTTGGATAGCTATCAGAAAGGTATGCAAGAGAGATGATGAAATGAGAGATGCTTAAGAAAGTATTTGTAGATTGTTCATGGACGTCGACGAGCACGAGACGCGTCTTCAAATAGCCAAGGGCAAGGCCAACAGGAACAGGACAACACAGTCCAGGACTGGCTTTTGTTTCTTATGCCTTGCCTTATGCTCTGTTTGCAGTTGGATTAAGCGTCGATTGGCTGTTTTCTTTGCATTAAAAGAGAAGGTGGAAGAACTCGAAGTTGCCTTGTTGAAAGAGTATTTGAAATGCGTTCTGCTCAAGCCAAATAGTTATTTTTTGTATATGACTTATGCAAGCTGCACATGGCCAGAGCGTGTCTAAAGCGCTCTCTCTCTCTCTCTCTCTCTCTCTCTCTCTCTCTCTCTGTGTGTGTCTCTGTGTATGTGTGCTAGCTAACTAGCTTTGTGTAATATTTTGTAAAATATGTTTTATGTATGCCCACATTTCGAATCTTCAACTGCAATTTGCTAGCAAAATCCAATCTCTAACTCTGCAGCTTCAACTCGTCGTCGTTGTTGTTGTTGTTGACACGCTTCGCCACCCTTGGACCATGTTGCCAGGTAGACAGCTCCAGTTAGAGAGCTAGCGAGTGCCCCACGCTTTGGCTGAGCTCTCTGACAGTAACTGACTAACGCACTGACAGCTGCCACCCGCAGATCCCCCAACTCCCACCCACACACACACAGGAGCCACAGGGCACATATATGTCAGCTGTGCTGGCTGCTGGTTGGGTGGTTGGGTGGTTGAGTAACCTCAACCTTAATTGTGCGGCGCGCATTCGGCGGTTAGTTGTACCCAATTCAATTTGGCTGCAAGTGCCAAAAAAAGCGCTCGGAAATTATGCAAAACGACAGCCATAAAGAGGGGTTGGTGGGGTTGGTTGGGGTTAAATATTGAATATAGACTTAAAGTTCGCTTTGCTTTAAGCTTGGTGCATAATTAAAAACGTTTGGCTCGAAGACGATTCTTAAAGGTTCCTTGGAGCAAGGGTTTGAGCGAGGGATTTCTGTGGAGTTTCGGGCTAGCCATTTCCGCAATTTTTGTTTATGGCCGGCAGCTATCAAAATGTTTTGTGCCAGCACAAGAAAAAGGTCAGATAACTGGAAAATATTATTAAAAACGAGCGAAAGACGTTGCAGCAGCAGCAGCAGCAGCAGCAGCTGGCCAGGGAGTGAGTAGTCAGGGCTAGCTGTAGTTGGGAAGCTCTGTAGCTGAGGCGCCAATTTTTTGCGGGCGGAGAGGGGTTGGGTCAAGGCTTATCCCTGAGGAGTTTTGTGGCGCTGAATGGACCTCAATCGAGCAGGACGCTGTGTCTCTCCCACTCTCCGGGGGCTGCATAAAAAAGCACTCGAGGCACACAGCACACAGCAGAGAGCTGAGAGCTGAGAGCTGAAGCCTTGGCCTATCCACAAATGAATTAAATTTCAGTTTTATTATTAAATTAACTTGGCATGAACACCTAAAGACACAACAACAGCAACAGCAACGGAAGTAGGTAGAAGCAGCAGCAGCAACAGCAGCAGCAGTAGCTGAGGCCTGGCAACAAAATATTTTAACCCCATCGAGGCTGATGGAGGCGGGCAGGAAGTGCGCCCGACCGCTTGTGCCAAGTGAATTTTCGTCGTCATGACCCCGCCCAGGACGCAGCTCCTTGTCCCTGTCGCTGTCCCTCTCCCTCTCCCTCTCTCTCTCTCTCTCTCTCTTAGTCCCGTCTGACATCCTTCAGTTTGAAGCTCACGACGACGTCGTCGCTCAGCTGTAAAGTGGAATGAAATGTAAATTTTTAATAAGCGTTTTCGCTAATGGCTATTTAAAACTCCGACCTGCAACAGCCACCCCAACCCCAACCCCAACCCCAACCCCCACTCCAGCCATTCACATGCTTATACATGGGCATGCCCTGCCCTTGCCCCTTCTATATATAAAACCTAAGTGTATATCGAGTTATTCGACAGTTCAGTCTGATGAGCTGCGGCGCCCCAAGTGGGCGTGTCTGGCTGCAGCACGCCCCCTCGCCGCAAAACTATTATGTAAGAAAGTAATTTTCTTATTTTCGCTTGGTTGAAATTGAAAAACTGTTGAAATCGCTCTGGCAACACTCACATTGAACGGTACTTGGCTGCAGCGTTGCCAGATGATCGCAGTGCTGCAAAAATTGTGAATGCTTGAGGTGGGGTTGCGCGCGAGTTATGAGTTGGGAGGATATCTATTGATGGTTTGGGAGAAAGTTTTGCTACTAAGACTTACGTCTTTTGAAATCTGGTCTAAAAGCGGATAGAGAAACAGACGGGCGGAAGGACAGAAGGACGGACGAACAGCTGTAAGTTCAGCTGAATAGACGGACGACCAAATGAATGGACGGGCGAACAGATGTAAGGAGGGAGAAACAGATGGATGGACGGACGGACGGACGGACGGACGGATGGACGGACGGATGGACAGGCGGATGTATGGACGAACAAATGGATGGACGGATGGACAGACAACAGTAGAAGGACCGACGGACGGACGGACGGACGGATGCACAGATGGACAGATGGATGTATGCACGGACTTGTACATGGACGGACGGACGGACGGACGGACAGATAAACAGACAGAACAGACAAACGAACATGATCTCAAATATCAAGCCTCCTGTCCTGTCGTGCCTGTTACATAGAGTGCATAAAACCAGGATACCCCGCTTACACATGCTACACAGGGTACCAAAATGATTCGGCTTACGCTTCAAACTAACTTTCTCGCCTGGAGGCGCTTCTCCGCTCTCTGCTCTCCGCTCGCCACTTTTCCACTGTAAATACTGTAAGGTTTCTCAGCGAAATTTAGAATAAAAGTTTGATGCTTCGCATCGCTTAAGCTCAACTGATTTGTGACCTATTTTACAGTTGCGTACTAAATAGCAAAGCTAATTAATTTTAATCAAAGTCTCGGTAGATTTTGTCGCATTCATGAGTTTTGTTTTTTTTTTTATTTTTCGTCACGGAAAAGTCATTTAGTTCGCTTTAGTTTTTCAATTTTCGGCTTGGCTCAGCTGTGCTGTAGAAAAATGAGGAATGAGCTCTTGGTAAATGGCATTGGGTATCTGTAATTCCGTATTTGCAAGCTCATTTTCAAAGTGGGGCGGGGGTGAGAGAGGAGTAGAGGGGGTGTAACTGGCAGCTGATTTGATGTTGACTTTGCTCTTGGATCATTTTAAATCTTTTGCAACATTTTTCATCATTTATCATTTCATCGAGCCCAAAAGGAAATAAAACCAAAGCCAAAATGACTGACAACGAGCGGCTGGTGTTTGAGCAATGGGTGGCTATACGTGCAGGGAGGCGGGGGCGTGGCATGCCAACTTGTGGTTTGCGCGCGAATGAGCCTGATGACTGACGTAGCCAGGCAGCCAGACGAAGTGACGATTGACGAGCGCAAGCAAGACACAGAGAAAGAGAGGGAGAGAGAGGTAGCGAGTGACGATTATATGCAAAAAATGTCGCGTATGCCACAGCAAGAAGTGAAAGAGAGAAAGAGAGAGAGAGAGACAGAGAGGGAAGGGGGCAAAGTTACGCTCGCTCACAGCGAGATAAATTACCAAACACTTAAGTTGGATTTTCGAGATTTTTATCGCGGCATGGATTAAGTGACTACGCTGGCAGCCTTTATTGTTGTTGCCACCTTTTGTGGTGCGCGGCTGTTGCGCCACTGGCTGATGGCATCGCCTGCCATTTGGCCCGCTCATTTGGCCAAAGGTGCTGTGGGTGGGGGGAGAGAAGGAAAAGTGAAAAATGTGCCAATTCATTTGGTTTAAATTAGCGACCTCCGCTGCGGCGCAACAGTCTGTTCCGCAGCGGATGTTGTTGCTGTTGTTGCTGCTGCTGCTGGTGCTGCTTATTTATTGTTGCGGGCCGGGCGGTCGGCCCGGCTGCTTGGTCTTTGGGTATTTCGGTCGAATTTCTGATAACTGTGCGAATACGGTTTGATTAATGCGCCCAGATAAGCGCGATAAATTTCATTAAAAATTGCATGGCAATTCATAAAAAACCATCTGCAAAATGAGTTGCAAATTATTTATGGCGGGCCGATTGAACGTGAGAGAGCGAGAGTGAGGGAGATGGCAATTGTAATGGCTGTTAAAGCTTTACCGTTGCAATGTATTAAATGCTGCATTGCAAATCAAATTTAAAGCACACAAAAACAAGACAGCAACAACAACAACAATAACAGCAACGGGAAAAAAGAGAGCGGAGCAAAAACGTCGCACAGAAATAAACTACGTGAGAGCAAGCGCATAAGTGGGAGAGGGGTGGCTGCTGGTGTCGCTGACTGCATGCTGTGTGCTAATGTGTATGTGTGTGTGAGTGGAAGAGGGAGCTGGCAACTGCATGCACAGGGCAAAGCACCGACTCCGACACCGACACCGACACAGACACAGACACAGACACAGACACCGATACTGATACAGTCACACTCTTGCACTCTCACACAAGCGCTGAGAGCGCTGGAGAGCCGGCAGTGGCGCTCTCTCGCTTTCGCTGCAGCTGCTGGCAATGGCCATTGCCGTTTGCCGTTTGTCGTCATCGCAGTCGTGCAACGGACGCTGCGATAGGTGAAGCCAGCAAAAGAAGGCGGGTCCATTGCCACGGCAACCATAAAGTGCACAAAATGCTTGCGAAATGGAAAAAGTAAAAGAAAAAAACAGCTGAAAATGGAAAATAATCATAAAAGAAACGAAACGAAACGCAGCAGCCGAGCAGTAGACGCAGCAGCGACGTCAGCAGCAGCAGCCAAACCAAAAAGCAGCACAAAAAGGAGCAGAGCAAAAAAAAAATGACGTTGAGCAAATTTACGATGGCGTTTGGTCGCATTGTTGTTCTTGTTCTTGTTCTTGTTGTTGCTGGAGGTTCTTTTGTGTATTTTTTTGTGCTTGCTCTTGTTTTTTTTTTGTTGCACTGCTCTTTGCCGCCATTTTGTGCGATTAGCGGCCTCAGTCCCACTCCACACTCTTTCAATCTCTTTTTTCAATTTGCTGCACTCGTCGACATGCTTCGCCCCGCTCAGTCGCCGCCATCGCCGCTAACACACGGTCAGTTGCCTGCAGTCGCCGCAGACAGCAGAGGGGCGTCGCGCAGCGGCAGCTTAACCGTTACTCCCACCGAACCGTACAATCGATAACGGTGCACTAGACAGGCTTATCAGATCTAATTAGCGCATGAAAGGGATCATTAGCCAATGGGAAATTAACAATGAAATAAAAGCAAAGCAAAACAAAATGGATGCCATAACATACATATGCATATGATTATTTATATATGTATGTGTGTGTGTGTGTGTGTGTGTTTGCATATATTAAAAACTTTGACTAAAAAAGTTTTGTTTTTTTTTGTTTTTGTTATTGTTATTGTTGAATAACAAACTGCATAACTGTTTCCAAATGCCAAATGTGATTAAAAAAGTAGCTGATGGCGCTTAAGCTGGCATTTGGATTGTGTTTTGGGAAATTGGATTAGAAATTAAGCAAATGGAATTAAATGCAAAACGATGAAACTCGTATGCAAAGCTCTCATTTTTAATTGATATTATAATATAATCTAGATTATTTTATATTTAAACCTAACGCTTAACGTAAATGCCAGCATACTTTTCAGCGCATTAGAGAATTTATATAGAAATTGTGCAATTTCTATATGCATGAATTGAGTCATTCCATTTGAAATCTAATTTTATATATTAATCTGAAGCCCATAAATTTTCTTATGCATATGCCTGATGTTAAGAGGGCGTGGTCTTAGCATTAATAATAATGCAAATAATGGAATTCGATTAATTTGATTACTGCTTCGATTCTTATCGATTGTTTTAGCTAATTGCAAAGCTCTGCCCCCCCTGTTTGGCAGCAGCCCTTATGAAATGTCTGCTGCCGGCAACAAAAAACCCATTCACAAAGCCCTCACCCCCGCCCAATGAGTGGCTGTGATTCAAAAAGAGGAGGGAGCAGGAGCAAAGGCAGGAGCAGGAGGCAAATGCGGATTGAAGAAATCTAGAGAATAAAGCAAAGGCGCGTAAATCGCGCCAACAATTGCGCTGAGAAGTATGTCATAAATTTGGACGCCTTGCTGGGGACAACAGCAACAGCAAGCATAATAAGTAAGCGCTGGCAGGGGCGTGGTCGGGGGTTGGGCGGCGGGCGGCGGGCGGCGGGCAGCAGCAGGACAAGTTGCTTGGCCAAAAAAGCAGCTGCGCTGCCGGCGACAATTGCTGGCAATTAAAATGTGGCGCATTTGGGAATGCGCCCATTGACAACAACAACAACAACAATATCAGTTCAGGCTGGGTGTGCACGACTAGCAGACACCCAGCTGTTCCTCACTTAGAAAGTGAGAAAGTTGAGATAGTAAGCTGCTTGAAACTACAGAAATGCAAACTTAGTGCGATATGTATCGATATCGATTTTTATCGATTAAATAGCTTTTATTTGTTTGCTCTTTTGCATATATCTATATAAGAATTGAACTGTTTAGTTTCGTGTATCTAGTTGAAATTGAGCTAGAATAATTAAGCTTCATCTATATTATCGATATTTCAATAAAAATCGATTGTTATCGATGTATTGTGGGAGTATACACAAAGAGCTTATGTAGAAGGGTATGTATATGAGAAATTTGACTCCAATTCATAAGACTAACGATACAGGAATGATATCGATATACGCTTAACATTGATTTTTATCGATTTTAAAGGCATATCTATACAAAAAGCGATATATAATTAAAACTTTATGTATTTTAAGAGCATTTATGTATCAAATTTGAGTTCTGCTTTTATGATTTACAATATGTGCATATAAAGCATAGTATTGTTATCGATATACATATGTATATCGACACAATGCCAGCTGATTAAGCAAAAAGCTGTTATATAATGAAACTGTATATACTACATGACTTTGGCTTCAAAATATTGTGGATTTATGGCTAAAAAGTCAAAGAATGTTGATCGATTTTTATCGATTGCTCGAAAAAGTTATCGATTTGTAGTAACAAACTTAGAAAAACACACAAATTAACTCAAGTTTAGTTCTACTCCATTTCGCATGCATTTAGTCTGTATGTCTGTAGTCAATATACCCTATAGCCGCACTTAGCTATGGGCTACAGGGTATAACAACCACGATAAGCAGGACAACAATGTCCAAATGCCTTCGCCCGCGTCTTCGACTACGTTTCGCGTCTTCAATTGCTTGCGTCTTGGTGCCTTTTGCTTCTGCAGCTATCGGTGGTTTCTTAGCCACGCCCCCTCCCCACCGCGCGTCCGCCTCTCGCCCGCTGCTATTGTTGTTGGTGCCGCTGCTGCTGCTGTTCGCTGTCATTGCCATTGTTAATGAGAATTTCTTGTTTTAATGAAAACAAATCATTGAGTGTAAAAGACTTGGATTTTATTTTTCATTTCCGTGATTTTGTTTGTGCATTTAATTAAGAAAATGGAATTAACGCATTTCACTTTGGCACATGAGAGCCGCCTGCCAGCCCACCCGCTCGCCCACTCACCCACTCACCCCACTCCCCTCTTCCCATCCCTTCATTGTGGGCACTTGCTGTGCCATTGGGTATTCACTTGAGCACATTTTCTTTGGTTTTCTTGATTTTCCTTCTGTTTTTCTTTTCTTTTTTATTTCTTTCGCACTTTCGTTTTTTGTTTTCTGTTTTTTCTTTGGCTTTGTTCAAGCGGGGCGTTTGGCATTCAATACAACAAACAACTGAATCTTTGGCTTCCTTTTCCATGCCCTTTTCAGGTGGTCGATGTCGCCTTCCCTGTCACTTAAGTAGCTTATGTTATTGATATTTCGATAAAAAAAAAGCTGAGAGAAAAAAAGAAGTAAATAAATATTGGACTCTGATGCGTACTAAATGCCCTCTTAAATACCCTCTTAAAGCGGGCAACCAAGCAAGCAAAGCTCGAGCTCAAAACCATGAGAAATTTACTTTAGGTATTTGGGAATTGATATGTATAAAGAGAGAAATACCTATAGAAGAGGATATAGAAGAGGATATAGATATAGATATAGATATAGATATAGATATAGATATAGATATAGATATAGATATAGATATAGATATAGATATAGATATAGATATAGATATAGATATAGATATAGATATAGATATAGATATAGAGGATGGAAGATAGAAGATGGAAGATGGAAGATGGAAGATGGAAAATGGAAGATGGAAGATCGAAGATGGAAGATGGAAGATGGAAGATGGAAGATGGAAGATGGAAGATGGAAGATGGAAGATGGAAGATGGAAGATGGAAGATGGAAGATGGAAGATGGAAGATGGAAGATGGAATATGTAGAAGAAGATGGAAGATGAGAGATAGGAGATAGAAGATACAAGATGAAAGATGGAAGATGGAAGAATGAAAATGGAAGATACAAGATTCCTAGCCTATCTCCAGGATCAATCTTCTGATGGTAGATAGAATATAGAAGTTAACAGATAAAATATAGATAGCAGAAGAAGAGATAGGAGATATAAGATACAAAATGAAAGATGGAAGATGAAAGATGGAATATGAAAAATGGAAGATAGAAGCTTCCTATCTTAACTCCTAGTATAAGATAGCAGATAGAATATAGAATAAGAACATATAGAATATAGACAGATACGAGATAGAAGATGGAAGAGAGAAAATGGAAGAAAGAAGATATATGGAAGATACATACATATATAAGACATATGAGATGGATGGGAGATAAAAGAGTGTGCAGATAAAAGTTTTGCTCTAAAGAGCTGAACGGCTGGCTCTCCACCCATATTGAGCTGCTCCTCTGCGTACAGCTTCCATAAAGTTAAGGATATCATGTCATTCTCTTACGAATCTGTTAAAAAATGCCTAGGCTGTTCATCTTTTAAAGCTAACTTATTAGATGGGGTAAGATAAGAGCTTGAGAGACTTCTCAATAGAAACTCTGGATACCCAAGTTAAAGTTAGATCGTAATAGAAACCTATGAAGGATCCTATATTGATAAGAGAAGCCTTTTAAGTTCACGCTAAGAACATGAACCTAGTCCATTGGCTTAATGCTTCTAGCAAGGTGTAGATGCATACATACTAAATAACTGAACTAATGCTAATGCAGCTGCGATGCTCTATACAAATTATAGCTGTGAATGGAAGTATGAGTATCATAGGTGTTTCTTAAGAGAGTCTCCTGAATGATCTTACTTCTATAACTTACTATTGCAGTTAGTTACTTAGTTTTACTATAATATTGCACAATATTATCTGTATGAGTTCCTTCGCTAAATTCCTTTTGCTGTTATGTAATACTATCTCCTGGATCCTATCTCCTGAATCCTATTCATTCTTCTCTTTCAAGACCAAATCAAACTCAATTCTCAATTCAAACTTAACTCACCTTCAACTGCGCTCAAAAACCATTACACAAAAGCTGACTTATCTATCGAATTCAGTCTATTCCACTTGAAAACTATTCGGATTTCAATATCTTCCCTTATTTTTATGGTATTTCAATATAATTTTTTGGCTTTGCATCGAGTTTTAGCTCAAGTTGGGACACGACGATCGCTGTGGCTGGTTTGGGCAGAAGTTGCGGCTGCAATCTGTAGGTGCCACTGCCCCAGCTACTGGCTCAGCCCCAACCCCCACCACCCCCGACTAAGGGTGGGGGGTTGGCTGAATGCCAAATGCTTTTGTTGTAAAATGAAAATCGCGCATAAAATTTGAGCCGAAGCAGCTGCGACGCAAGTGAATTAATTTGAATTAATTTAAACAGTGAGTGGTCCATGGCAAAGTCGCCTGATGCTGAACGAACCATGGCGGGGCAGGAGCAAGGTGTGTGGGCGCAGCAACAGTAGAGGCGGGTGGTGGCTGGGTGCGCGCGGTGCGTGTGTGGGCGGAGGAGCATTTAAGTAACTGCGCCAACACTTGTGCACAACAAACACACACACACACACACACACACACACACTCGAACACAATGGGAGTCTGAGATTGAGACATTACAGCACATCCAAAGAAAAGTCGAATTTAAAAATGTTTTTTTTTTGTTTTTTGTTTTTTGCATTTTATTTTTATTTACATTGCAGCTGGCAGCGCTGAAGCAACGCGAGAGCAGCGCAACGCACATTGGCCTAAAGTCGAGCGAAAATTTTTAATTGGAAAATTGGCAAAGGAGGAAAATTTATGAAGCGCTTGCCACATACATTTATATGTGTGTGTGTGAGTATATAAATGAGTATGAGTATACAAAACAGAGGGAGAAATAAACTGCGAGACAAAGATGGAGAGAGAGAGAGAAAGAGAGAGGAAGAGTAAAGGTGTAAAATGAGAAGGAAATATAATAGAATGGGTATATGGAAGAAGAATGAGAGAGAGAGAGAGAGAGGGAGAGAGAGAGAGAGAGAGAGAGAGAGAGAGAGAGAAAGAGAGAGAGAATGAGAGAGCGAGAGAGAGTAAGAGATGAAGAGTAAGGAAACCTCAGAGAATGTACATATGGAAGAAGAATGATAGAGAGTTAGAGAGAGAGAGAGAGAGAGAGAGAAAGAGAGAGAGAAATAGATAGAGAGAAAGTGTGAGTGAGATAGAGAGAAAAGCAGAGAAACATAAAAACAGAGAGAACGGAATGGAGAGAGAGATATAGACAGATAGAGAGAGTGAGAGAAAGAGAGAAAGAGACAGAGAAAACTCAATTAGAGAGATACTGAAAGAAAAGGAGTTATAAGTGTTGAGAGTTAGAGAGAGAGAAAGAGAGAAAGAGAGAAAGAGAGAAAGAGAGAGAGAGAGAGAGAGAGAGAGCGAGAGAGAGAAAGGAAGACAGAGATGGAGAGAGACAAAGACTCTGAAAGAACTCAATTAACGAGATGAATCTAGAGAAAGAAAGATATAGATATATACATATAATATACTGAAAGATAAGGGAAAGGGAGGGCGAAAGAGCGAGGGAGAGGGCATACTGAGGATTTAGATTATGGAATCTATCTATCTAGCTATACATGCATTGATACATTTTTAAGACTGATGATTGATGCAGTGGCGCATGACAGAGAGAAAGTAAACATAAGAGAAATGAGACAGATCAAGAGATAAACGAAGATGAAAAGAGAAGAAAATAAGAACAAAACAGAATAAATGACAAGAGCAAGATTATAGTAAAGAGTAAAGATAAACAACATTATACCCTGATTTCCCATTTTCAATGGGTTCAGGGTATAAAAACTGAAAGATGATATGATAACTAAGAAGTTAATGATGTAATTAGCTATATAAATATATATATAAGTATATATAGATATATATAGATGTAAATAGATGTATATAGATATATATACAATATATATATGGATATATACAACATATATAGCTGATGAAGAGTGCATGCTATAGCTAAACCTAACCAAAACAGAAATTCAATATCAAAACAATTGACTTCAAATCAAACATCTGAGCTGTCTTTTTCTTCCTTCTTTACACGCTGCACTCTTCACTCGTTTGCTTAACTTATCGAAATTCCCATTTGAATGCACATTCATCTCTCGTTCACTTTCAGATTTCATAGCTTTTGCACCACTGTGCCTTCAGTTCTTGCGACTCGAATGTGGTAATTTGGTTTTCTTAGCGCGCGCCAGGTGAGCGGGTGTGAGCCTAGGTAGCACCTGCCTAACGCAATAATTTCAAATTGGCAACTAGCTGTGCGAGTGTGTGTGTGTTTGTGTGTGTGTGTGTGTGTGTGTGTGTGTGTGTGTGTGTGTGTGCATAAATTGCATATGTATGAGATTTATGCTATTTAAAAATGTTTCAAATGGCAGCGCATTAAAAACGCGTGAAATTGTTTTGTTTTTTTTGTTTTTTTTTGGCAACGGCTCAGCCGTCGCCGTTGCCTGAGTTAAAAAGAAAAGTGCGGGAAATGGGAAATGGAAAATGTTAATGAATGCGAGAAGCTGAAGTGGATTTTGGATTTACACCAAAAAAAAGCAAAAAAAAAAAATAATACAAATAAATTTCGTACCCAAAAGTCGACATGAGGCGGATTTTCACTTTGGCTTTTTAAATGAGTGCGGCGTTATAATGCACGAGACACACACAAAGCTGGAGAGAGAGAGAGAGAGAGTGGGTACAAAGAAAGGAGTAAGTCAAAGAGAGAGAGAGAGAGAGAGTGGGAGAGAGAGAGTTGTACGAGTGAACGGGCCAAACCTCAAACGAGGTTTTCACGCCTGAACATTTTACAACTGCAGGCGGTTTTTCAATTTTTGGTCACTACGGCAAAAAAGCACCCACACACATACACACACACACACACACACACACAATGAAATTTGGCCTGGGTTGGGGGCTGTGCGACCCAAAATGGAATCCGAATGCTGAATTTGCCTTCAGCTGGACACTGGGCATTGTAAGTGTTACTTAATTTGTGTATATGCGCACTTTGCCACGCCCCTGACTGCCCGCCTGCCTCCCACCCAAACATGGATTTCAACCGCAAAACAGTGGCGCGCCAACTGCAAGGGGGGTGGGGGCGGCTGGTGTGTGGCACTGCCTGGCTTTACTTTTGGCCAGTGCCAAACCAAAGTTAAATGCAGCATAAATAATGTGCGTGTGTCCAGAAATGGAAGTGCCCCATAGCTCCAACCACGCCCCCTTTGCCCCTCTCTCTATCTCTTTGTCAGAATTTAAAGTCACAGTTAATAAATTACAAAGGAAAAATAAGTTTTTTAAGGAAATTCAAGTTTTCATTGGGAAATTTAGCATAGCAAAGCCAAACGTTAACGAATGCTAGCACAAAAGGGAATTAGAGAGAATTTTGGCGACAATAATTATTCATAAACTTCATGCAGTTCAAGTTAAGCTGTCATATTTAAGTTTAATTTGATGTTAACCAACACTGCATGACAAAAGGTGGCAACACTGCACATTCAAGTGATTGCCCAGTCAGAGTCAATGACAATAAGCTATCATATTTGAATTTAGCTTGTTGTTAACCAACACTCTTAGTCAATTCACATGAAGCTAGCATATTGAAGTTTCATTTGCTGTTAACCAACACTGCTTCTATGCTAACAGTTGGCAAAACTGCAGTAAACTGCTTGCTCAGAGTCAAAAAGTCATTCAATTTATGCTAAGCTATTAAAATCAAGTTGCATTTGCTGTTAACCAACACTGTTTGAGTGCGAACAGGTGGCAACGCTGCCCAGTGCCCAAGACTATGCTCAAAGTCCTTTTGATCATTAACTGCTTTAAGAAGTCGCTTTATGCAAATGCAGCTTAAAGTGAGCGAGTGAGAGAGAGATAGAGAGAGAGAGAGTGAGAGGGGTAGAGTTAACTTCAGCCTTGTCCCTGACCTTGCCCGATTTTGGCAACTGTGGCAAAGAAAAACGCCAAGGAATCATATGGTAAAGCTAGTGGCGAGTCGCGCGGGAATGGGAGGGGGATGAGAGGCTGGGGACGGGAGGGGGTGGGCGATACGTACTGGAAAACCCCAAAAACCTAAAACAAAGTTATACTTTACAGACGTTTAACACAGCCAAAAGCGTGCGTGCGTGCGTGCGAGCGACAGAGACAGAGACAGTCGAGCGAGCAGAGCGAACGCCAAAAACTTTACTTTAAAACTTTGCCAGCCGCCTGCGCAAACCCCTTTCAATAGCCGCCGCCGTTGCCGCCGCCGCCGCAGCCGCTGGTGCCCGCTGCCGCCGTGCGCGTCGCCTGCGCCCATCAACTAGATCCCTCTTAGCAAGCGTCTATGCGCTGTCTGTGGCTGGCGTGCACGCTGTCTCGCTCTAACGCGCACGGTCTGCGGCGCTGCTGTCTGGCATCTCTGTCTGGTCGCCTTTTTAAGTTTTCTGCCTTCTCGCAAAGTTTCGTAGTTAATAATAAAAATTAAAACTTTCGCGCCGGCAAATAATAACAAGCAAAAGAGATAGCATGCACAGTCGTTGCCTCTCGCTCGCACCAATGCGCTCTTGCTTAAATTCGCTCATTTTTTTTTTTTGTTTTTTTTTCTTTTTGTTGCCCCAATTTCGCCGTCAACTTTCTTAAAGACTTTGGCCTCACTCTGTCTCTGTCTCTGTGTGTGTGTGGTATTTAGCTTTCGCTGTTTGTTTGCTGTTGTTGTTGTTGTTGTTGCTGGCTGCGCTTTCATAATTAAATGCGAGAGGGCAAGCGAGCGCAATAGATGTTTGCATATGCGAAAAGTGCATTGCACCCTCGTCTCGTCTCGCTTCCGCTCGCTTGTCAGTTAAATGTCTCTCGCATGCCTCTGCACATAAATTAACGGGCAAAGCCAGAAAAGAGCGTTGCCAGCCAGGCATGAAATGCAAAAAGGTGCTTCAGTTCAGTTTTTGGTGGCATGGGCGCACGGCGCACTAACGGAACTGCCAGCCAAAATGCTTGCTTCCTGTGCCAAAGCGACAACATCCGCACTATGCCACGCCCCCCGCTCCCCCGCCAATTGCCCATTCGACTGACACTGACACTGACTTTGTGGCAACGCCGTCGCGGATTCATCTTGCCGTTAGTTACGATGATCCAGCTGCTGCTGTTTTGCATGCAAAGCCAAAGCAAACTAAAGACGCAAACGAAGGAACAGTTTTTGGTCTAGTCGCGGCACTGCGCTCTGTATGCGCATAATTACCCAATTAAACTAAAATTACGTTGCGTGCTCAGACATGTTAAAAGCCCTCTGCAGACAGACACAAACACACACACACACACATACACACCTATATATAGTGTATGTGTATAGTCGATATTACCTGACACGAGTTTCGTTTTTGCGCGATTTCTTAAGAGATTAGACCCCAGGACCTTTGCAATTGCCACGGTTCACAGGTCTCAGGTCTCAGCTCTCAGATTCTGTTGCCCCATTATACCCACAATATAACTATAACTATAAATAATTGGCTCGAGCGCAATTCGCTGGCTTCTTTTGTCTAATTGTTTATTTATGAGTGCTTGAGTGCGTAATAAAATTACAAATATTTGCACACGCACACACACACACACACACACGCATCGGTGTGAGTGCGTGTCTAATAAAAAAAATCACTGGACTTGATTCCGTTAGTCGGCGCATTGATGCCATTGGGCAAGTAAAAAGAAACGTTGAGTGCGTAACGCTACATAAAGCACGATTAAAGCGGCAGCGCCGGGTGTGGGAAAGAAACGGCAAGTAGAGCAGGCAAGTGACATGGCCTGGCGGCAGGGGGGAGCGAGCGGGACGAGTGATGGTCCAGCACATGTAACAAGCCCATCAAAGCGCATTTGCTTCAATTTACTAAAACACCAAAAACAACCAACAAAAGGAAGAAAAAATAGCACTAAAAAAGGCAGGCAAAGTTGACAAGTGAACGACTATGAGATGCCCTGTATAAATGAAATGAAAAATTATATGTGCTGAAAAGTGTGAGTTTTATGGAATCTAAAAAACATACTTTAAAGTAAAATAGAGTTACTCTGCTTGCAAAATACCCTGTAAAAATAAAGTGATATGTTAAAAATGAATAAAAATAATATATTTTAAATTTATTATTGAAGACTAATATGCCAAAAAGGATAAGCACTAAAGATACCCTCTATCAAGATAGCCTATGAAGTTTGCAGCTTGGCCAAAAGGCTTTAAGATCACATTTCAAATTGAATGAATATGATATATACCATATGAAGATATATGCTAATATGATAAAATAAGGAATTGGAATGTAAAAATAGTAATCTGACTTTATAGAGGTCAATAGGTCATATGGATTAATCTATACAGTTAGATTGCTGCCAATGAAAAGTGCGCAAAAGTATGCTACATTTTCTCTCTCTCGCTTATAATCATTTTCACATTGATCTTAGTTCACTTAGCTTCTATAAGCCCCTACTATTGTTACTGCCTTACAGGGTATTTGAAATAAACGTTACATACTTGGCCAAAGGGCGTTCCAGCTTAGACAGATAGTCGCAAGTGATTCAGGATACAAATAATAGAGCAAGTGAATCAGTGTCGGCTAACTGGGGCCGGGGCTATGGCTGGCCATTTAACCAGGGGGCGGGCAGATAACAGGAGCGAACCGAAAGCAAAAAAAAAAAAAAATAAGAAAAAAAAACAACGGCTTATAAATAAATTTGCCTCACTTAAAGTGACCAAATTGTTATCATGATGATATGTGTTAAGATTAAAAGGACTTTCTTGTCGCTGGGGCCCGCGGCCCAAAAAGGGCCAAAGGGCCCACTCACAAGGGCTGCACTTGGCTTGACAGTTGAACCCCTCGCTCGCTCGGACGACCGTCCGCCCGCCCTGCTCTGGTCCTGCATTGGGTCAGCCAACCGCAGATTCAGTTTTATTTTCACTTTTTTCCTCGTCTTTTTTTTCACATGCTGATTTCATCTGTAGACCAGCCACACACACACACACACACACACATATATATATATATATATAAATATTGGTGGGGTAGTTATGTACATAAGCATAAACAAGGATGTAGTCCTTGAGCATTGTTCATGGACGGACGGACGGACAGACTTTTACGCTGATTTTTATTTCGCAGCAATAAATTTTTATGCGCCAGCCACTTCATAATTCGCTTGAGCATAAGACATGAACCCTCCACCATCGTGAAGAAGAAGAAGCTGTAGAAGACATCAGGACCAAGTAGCAAGGACCATGGCAATAGCTGCGCCGCTGTCATTGATATGAAGCATTGTGCCGCTGGCAACGGGACACTTTATCATGGGAATATGCCGCAACGCAGTGGCGCTCAACTAGACACAAGAGGCGCTTGCTCGGTGGCCGCTGGGCGATGGGCGGTGGGCGTGGCTGGCAGAGAGCGTGCAATATGCAAATGGCAAGCGCTTAAACTATAAACAAGTTTGGCGGGCTTATCGCACGAGTGCGCCAGCGGCGTTGCCAGACTGCAGGCAGACAACATGAGTGAGGATGAGTGCGAGAGAGGGAGAAGGAGAAGGAGGGAGAGAGAGCGACAGTATTGGAATAAACAAGAGAAACGTCCACACATTTCAATTTGGATAGCTGTAAAAGCTTTTTAATTGCTCGGCGACAGGGCGACAGCAAAAACAATCAAAACTAAAAACTAAAAATAAGTAAGAGCATTGCAATCGGGCTTTAGCAATTGCATAATACTTGTTCACTACTACAAAAACACAGCGAGAGCTCGAATGACATTTCCATATTTTAACAGTGGCCAAGATCTCCATATAAAATAATCATAATCTTCATATGATTTGTAGTTAGGTTGGCAGCATAGAGACAGCTGTAGAGAGATCATAGTCTACAGTTCCTTGTCTATATATGAATCACTATACTAATCTAGTCTATAGATGGATCAATATAACTCTATATATGTAGATAGGCCTACACGGGCAGCTCGTATTTGTAGATCTAATTATAGAGTAGGTAAGAGAGAACTGCCTATAGAGAGAACTGCCTATAGAAAGAAGTGTCTATAGATCACTGTAAGTAGAGAACTGTACATGGATTACTATAGAGAACTTTTTATAGATTACTGTATAGAGATCAATGTCTATAGCTCTGTACAAAGACAACTGTTTAGAGATCAGTGTCTATATATCATTGACTATAGATCACTGTCTATGGATCATTACATAGAGAGCTGTGTATGTAGAGATAGATCGTAGTCTGTAGATCACTGCATATGGACCACTGTACAGAGATCACTGTCTATAGATCACGCTTTATGGATTACTGTCTATAGATCACTGTCTATAGATTACTGTATATATGTAGATCACTGTCCATAGATCATTAAATAGAGAGATGTGTATGTATAGATAGCTGTATATAGATCGTAGTCTATAGATCACTCATTATGGATTACTCTCTATAGATCACTGTACAATGACAACTGTATAGAGATCACTGCATATGGACCACTGTATAGAGATTACTGTGAGATCACTGTCTATAGATCACTGTCTATAGATCAGTGTATACATATAGATCACTGCCTATAGACCATTACATAGAGAGTTGTATGTATAGAGTTAACTGTATATAGTGTTGACCTACTCAGACTCTGCAGTTTATAGTTTCTTCTAATTTGTCGGATATAAAACGCTGACAAAATAAGAGCTATAGCTAGTGAAATTGCAATAGAATCAAATCAGTTAAGAATATAACAATATTTCTAAGTTTATATTGAAGCTACAGTCAGGCCTTTATAGTTGGCATAACAAGTCAATCATAGAGACGCCTTAGCTGGGGCTGGCAGTGCTTAAGGTCTCTTGCTGGTTCTGCTTGCATTTAGCTTAAGGCGTCTATACCAACTTCACTTTATTGCACTCAATATCTAGTTATTTTGACTTGCTATACTTATGCTTAAATTTTTGGACTGAAGCCGACTAAACAACAAACTTCACATTGCCTATAAACAGCTAAGCTGGCAGTTTTTCAATTAATTTCAGACATTCAACGGAGCTAAGATGAATTTTGAATCAAATGGCAAATCTCAGGAAATATTTTGAATATCTACATATTTTGGACAGCTTAACTAGCTACTGTAATAGAGTTATTGCAAATTGTAACAGCCTTGCTGGGAGAGCCTATATACAGAACGTAGTCTAATCCACATATGCCCACTTTTCACTTCATGAACGAGCATTAAAAGCTTCAAATAACACAAAAAAAGAAGGAAAAGGCAGCTGCAAATGTGTGCAAATTTAATTAATTTTCGAAAAAGCAAGATAAACGACAGCTCAGTGTGTGTGTGTGTGTGTGTGTGTGAATGTGTGTGTGTGTGTGTGCTGTAAATCCTTTTTTACTCAGCATAATTAAAAAAAATAAATAAATATGAGTAGCACAAAATTAAAAATCCTAAATCAAATTTCGCTACGCGCTTTCAAAATCAAGCACATGTGTGCGTGTGTGTGTGTGAGTGTGTGTGTGTGTGTGTGTGTGTGTGTGTGTGTGTGTGCGTATGTTGATCTCAAGGGCACAATGTCGTCGGGGTTAAAAATAATTCAAATGCTTTTGCAGCTCATTACGTGAACCGGGCCGCCCACGCCTCTCCAACTCTTGCGCTACACACAGCTAAAAAAGAAAGTTGTTTAAAACCCGTAGGTTCGTTTATGCAAACACACACACACACACAGTGCCACGCCCATGCTGTGTGTGTGTGTGTGTTTGCTTGGCCCAAAAAAGTAGCTGGCAGCATTTGAACATTTTCCAATTTTCCGAAAACCCTTATCATAAATTAAGAAGTGCTCGTCAAAAACTGTCTGTCCCAACCCCCAACCCCAAACCCCCTCTATAGAAGGGGTTGAGTGTGTGTGTGTGTGTGTGTGCTGTTTGCTTTTGCTGTAAAATGAAGATGCGGGCCACACGCAAAGTCCACGTGAATGTTTTTTGATGAACAACAGTCGAGTCGAGTCGAGTCGCGTCGAGAGCTCAAGAAAGAAACCAGAAATTTTCGAAATCCAAATCCAGAAATCACAAATCACAAATCAGACGCAGCGTCTTCGGATGCAAAGCAGGCTGAGGGTTGATTTGTGGCATGGGCACTGAAGTGGCTGGGTGGTAAGTCAGCTAACGGGTTAGCTCAGGCAGGACACTCAGGACAGTCTGTGTGCGCCGTATGCTGCGCTCGTTGTCGCTCGCTGTTATCAAGCGACGCGTCATGAGATCCGCTAATGTTTGCTGCGGGTAGTGCGGGTGGCGCCTGCTTTGGCGGTCTAATCAGCAGGCAGGCAAACAGCCGCAGTGCCAGATAAAGCGACATACGCAATGGAATGGGCTAGCGAGCGAGCGAGCGAGCGAACGAGCTGGCACCACAAAGTAAATCCTTTTGTCTTTAAAAAGGCAAACAGGCGAATGCTAAGGGGCTACAGAGGCTACGGGGCTAAGGGGTTGAGGCAGCTGGCAGTGCGTAGGCACACACGCACGCTGCCTCCTTGCTTATCGGTCTACGGGCTGGCACTCAAGCTCAAGCTCAGGCTCAGGCCACAGCTTGATGGAGTGGTACACAGTGTGAGGAGCAGGGACGGAAGGTCCTGTCTATATTATTTATGAAAATCGTCGACGTTATCGGGCACTCTCAAATATTTACAACCAAAAGCTTACGGTTGCCATAATTAAAATTGTATCCGAAATGTGCTCAAACCATACTCCCGCAACTCCGCAACTCCACAACTCCACAACCCTTTTTACCGAGAGCAAGCAATACCCATTCCACTTACCTACCCCAATGAACCCTTTAAGTGTGCTGCGACTGTTTGGCTAAGGGGCAGGGGCAGGGGCAGGGGGCAGGGGCAGGAGCAGGGGCTGGGGGACAAGGGCACGCTATCAGCTACGCACCCCACGGCGCTCATTCAGCTGCTGTGGAAGGGGCGCATTAGGTGGGGTAAGGGTGTCAGCGGAGTTGAGGGGAGGGCGCTGTGTCGGAAGTAAAAATAAGATTTTATGGCTTACTTTTCATAATTTAAATGGCGTTGTGCTCAGGTTTTCGCATTTGCTTGTTAAATTGTAAAACGTTTTGAGGCGCAGGCAAAAGTGCTTAAGTCCCAGCATTGCTGCTGCATGTTAATCGCTGGGCTATAGACCAGCTATTGCCAGCGCACTTTTGGCCACGTTCCAAGAGCCGAAATCCATCAATTCAATTAACCAAAAAGGCTTCAGCTCAGCGCAGCTCAGCTCAGCTCAGCTCAGTTCAGCTCCGCTTGGCCAGCTGGAACACGAACATTTTCAGTCTTTCTTATCTTTGAGATTTGCCACTTAAAAGCGAAAATGCAAATTTTCCCCTTAGCTCTTTGGCAGCTAATTTAAATGCCTGCCCAAACAGGCGCTGGCCAAGCCCAGGCCCAGGCCCAGGCCCAACCATCTACACAAGGCTTATAGCTCGAGGAAATTCATTATGCAGGTGATACAAAGATGTGAATGGGGCTGTCTCTCTCTCTGTGTGTGGTTGTGTCCTGGCGCAGACTTGACAAGGGTTTTTAATGACAGAATGAAAACGACAACTAGAAAACAACTACTACAAGGAAGTGGCAACAAAAGTGCAGCTCGTCCTTGCCTTGCCTTGCCTTGCCTTGCCTGACTTTGAAGTTTTGCAGGATGTGTGCGTGTGCTGACCAGGATATGCCATTGGTGTCAAGCTGTCCAGCTTTCCCAGTTGTCCACCTGTCCACCTGTCCGACTGGCCTAAAACATCTTGTTCACACTTGTCCAAGTCGCCAACAGAATGCCTCAAACCGTTGCCATTTCAGGTGAGCATCAGACGTAGACGCAACTTGATGAACTCGCTCTCTCTCTAGCTGTGTGCATGCTGTGGCTAGCCTGGCTGGTAAATTATTTCAGCAGGATGTGACATTACAAGCAAAACAAGCTGCTGCCGCTCGCCTGAGTTGCCAAAAAGTGTCAAACATTCAAAATAGTAAAATCAAGTAACCTTTTGTTTTTCCACTTTATGGCGCCCCCTCCTGGGGCTGGGCTAGCTTGAGTGGGTTGCCGTTGTCGTTGTCGTTGTCTGCGCTGGCTTCGAGTGTTTAGACACTTAAGGTAAACTTTTGAGCTAATTGGTTGTTTTGTGGAAATTAATTGCTTTAACTTTATTTTCGGACCGTAACCCGACAAGCGACCCCGTTCAGAGCCCGTGTGTAACCCATATTGCACTTTATGATGCATGTCTCCCTGACCACATGAAGGTTCTACTTTTTTAAAATATATTGATATTTACTTAGTGCTCCATGGCTGCAGACGCTGTCAAGCGGCGGGACCCCAAAAATCTATGCAGAGTCAGAGCGGTTGACTAGCGGCAGTCAGTGGCTCGACTACCAGATACCCTGAGGGGACTTGAGTGGTGCTGCTTCTTCTACCCAAACTCTATTCATAGAGGCTTCAGCCTGGAGTCTAATCTAAATGAAATTGTTCTGCTTATGAATGCTTCAGCTACATGGCAAGGCATAACTTACTACATTGTATAATCAAGATATCCTAGAAGTATCAGTGTTTGCTTTTAAAGAATCTAAAGACCAAATTGTGATCTTAAAGTAAAAGATATGCTTATAAAAAATAAGACTCGAAGCACGGCGGGTACCCTATTCTCACTCAAGCAGTGTCTATAGGTGGACTAGTCCCTGTTCAGTCACTCCCTGCACTCACTGCTCCAGTTGCTGCTCTATCTTAAGCGAATATATGTAACATGGAATGAGTTATACAAAAAATATGTGTGCTTATTTTTAGAGCATCTGTATATCCTATTTAACTCTAGCTCTTGAAAGGTATGAAAGATGCTCAGCAAGAAGTGAAGCTAGATATAGTTTTTGAACGATTCCATGAAAGTGGGAAACAAGTTGTAGATCTTAAGTCGCTAGCTCAAAAAACATTCCAGACGGACGCTCGGATGGAGAGATGGACAGGCGAATGAATGGACAGACAGATGGACGGAAAGACAGATGGACGAAAGGACAGAAGGGCGGACATACGTATGGACCTACGGATGGACATGCGGATGGACATACGGATGGACATGCAGATGGACATACGGATGCACAGAGGGGCCAACCGATGGGCGGATGGATAGGTGGACGCAAGGACAGATGGACGGATGGATAGACGGATGTACATACGGATTTTCTGCCCATCCATCTAACCATCTATCCATCCATCCATCTATCCATCCGTCCATCTATCCAGCCGTCCATATGTTTTTCTGTTCATGGATGGATGATTAACTGAACAGATAGACGGATGGATAGATGGACGAATGAACAGACGGATGGACGGCGGACGAAAGGATGGACAGATGAACAGACAGACAGTCGGATGGACGGTCAGTCGGATGAACGATCAGTAGGACGGATATAGGGAAGGATGAGCAGTTGTCCATCCATCAGACAGGCGGATGGCTGGATAGTCGAACAGACAGACTAACAGTGCTACATCCAATGGGGCTCAGCCTATTCTAATCAGCTAAACTATATAGACTCGATGGCTTCAGCCAGGCCTACTCCCGCCCGTTACAAACACTCGAACACTGTCCATCTACCCTGTTTATCCATACTCAGGGTATTACAAAAATGCGGCTGCTCATCAACCAAAATAAAAAAAAATTGAGCCGTGGCTTTCATTTTGTTTCTTGGACTTTTATATTTTTTGTTTTTTTCTTGTTTTTTGTTTTTTATTTTTGGATATTTTGTGTGCTCTGCCTAGATATATGAAAATTGTGTATATATTTTTTTGGGCAGCTCGGACAGACGCTGCTTGCAAGTTATTATATTTGCTTTGTACTTCTGAGCGGGGAGACGCGGCTTATTAAAAATGTGTGTGGGCGCGCCGAACGCCGAACGCCGAAAAAAAAAAACCAAAATATCCAAGAAGAAGTCGAGTGGCAGCTGGTCATAAAACAACGGCCACAAAAATTGAACGGGCAGAGTGGAAAAACTTGATGCCCACCGCACCGTACGGTAGAGCCGCGCACGAACCTGGCCAGTTGCCGTCGCCATCGCCGTCGCCGTCGCCGGCTGTCAATATGGAAATTCATATCAGTTGCATGTTCTCCCAGCCTCGCCGAGTGTGGGGCACACAACAATTTTATGAAGTTGGAGGCAACTTTTTGACGTCGCGACGGCCACTTTATGCAGCCACAGTCAGAGACGGTGGATGGCGAGTGAGTGAGAGTGAGAGAGTGGTCTCTCAAAGAGACCTTAAAGCCAACATTTGAATTTCCAATTTTCCATTTACAATTTTCCATTTAGAATTTTCCATTTTCCATTTTCAGTTTGCGTTTGAAGACATTTTCTAATTGAATTTACTGCTCGTTGCTTTAACAATGAATGCAACAACGAAAACTAGATTAGAAAACTAGACCGTACCTCACCCCACTACAGAGGCGACTCATCAAGATGCAAAGACAAAGCACTCACAAAGACCAAATGTCACGTATTTCCATATGTGTGTAGGGCATGTGTGTGTGTGTGTGTGTGTGTGTGTGTGTGTACAGCTCAAGGAACTAGCTAGCCAGCGAGCACTGCTGCCTTAATCGAACTTAATAAGACCAAAGATTCAATTAATGCAAACTCTGGTACAGGTCAAGTGGGCCTTAGTAAGCAAGTAGACCAAATATGTACTCTATATGTATATAACTCAACTCCAACTATTACTCAACTCCATCACCTACAGCATATCGACAAGATAAAGCTTTCTTTCAGTCAGCCAATGCCTATTAGAGCACTCTAACTATACATATATGATATAGCCTTTGGTCTAATAAAACCCCTAAACGTATTGAAGTTATTCTATCTGCCACAGTTGTCTAGCTAAAGCTACAATATTTGAGCTATTCGATATTTTCCATTTCAAATTGGCATATACAAGTATAAGCAGAGTATTAAAGCTTTGCAATGCACAACTTTTGCTGAGGGATCTCCTATGTTGAACTGCTCCACAGTTACTGCCGAACCCATCGGAAAAGTTTGATATTGCCTTGAAGTTAGTTATTTTTGCTGGTCAAGTGAAAGAGTATTACGATCTTAGTTCTTATGCTAAGCAGCTACGCTGACTTTCACAAAGTAATCACAGTGACAGAGCCTATAGGGTATCTGCTAGTCAGGCCTTGAACACCAGCGCACAGCTCTTAGATATATGAACAATTAGTCCAAGCAAGTTTTATAGTATTTCAATATTTAGTTGCAATAAACTTTAGCCCAACATATCTACTGCACTTGAAAGGGTAACTCGCCTTAAAGCAAAGCCTTAAAGGACACGCACACACACATATGCAGAGAGAGAGAGAGAGAGAGAGAGAGAGAGATGGAGTTGTTACTGAGTGGCGAGTCGTAAAATTAAAGTGCATTAATTGAGTAATCTTGAGCAAAAGGTTGAATGTAGACATTTTACCTTTTTCGACTACAGACAACCGATGGAGTCATGGCTAATGTCTTGGGGCGCCAGCATAGAGGACATCTTCCAGGATATACATATATATATATATATATATGTATGTATAGATTTAAGCCAAAGCCGCTGTCATCTTGGCCACCACAATCATAACCATTAGCCTTGGCGTGTCTCTCTAATCAGACAGCGAAAGTTGTTGTAGGCGAGAGGACCTTACCCCCGTCTCTCGCTCTCGCTCTCCGGC